>JAJIBD010007244.1:0-136227 GCA_021461705.1 Cryptotis parvus | reverse complement strand
TCACTTGATCACTTGAATCCCATTATTCATCGATTTGCTCGAGCGGGCGCCAGTAACATTTCCATTGGACCCTATCAAGTGCCAATGTAGCCCAATGGCATATGGTTGATTCAGGAATATGAAGAGCCTCAAACCATTCCTTCAGGGTCTTGACAAGGAAGTCTGACCATCTTGTAAGTGGGCAGCCACATGATCTTTGACATCCCGTGGGATCCAGTCGGTAATGGCTCTAGTCCAGCGGTTGTCTCCAAATCGCATTACATGTCCAGCCCATCTGATTTTTGATGCCTTGGCAAACGAGACAGCATCCCTGATTCTGGAATAGCGACGGAGGTCAGAACTCCGGATTCCTTCTCTCACTTGAGTGAGGCGTGATATTCCAAGCATAGCTCTTTCGATTCTTCTCTGGGAGACCCGAATAGCATTCTCATCCTGCTTTCATAGGGCCCAGGTCTCTGAGGCGTATGTTAATGCAGGGAGAACGGTGGAGTCAAAGAGATGTTCCTGGAGCCGGAGGTTCTTTGTCCTTTGAGCTATTTCTTCGATGCCTTTGAAGGCATTCCATGCCGCTCTCTTCCTCCTGCACAGCTCAGGTTTTAGGTTGTTCATCATGTTGATTTCTTGACCTAGGTACACATAACTGCTGCATTCAGAGATGTTTGTTCCATTGAGAGTGAATGGGCCCTCTGGAACTAGTTCATTTTTCATGAACATTGTTTTGTTGAGATTCAGCTGAAGACCTATCTTTCCACATTCTCGGTCAAAGTCAGCCAGCATTTGTGCTGCTTGGCTAATGTTTGGTGTTATTAGAACGATGTCATCAGCAAAGCAGAGGTGGTGTAGTTGCCGACCATCTATCTTCACTCCCATTCCTTCCCATTCTAATTGTCACATGATGTTCTCGAGGGTGGTGCTGAAGAGTTTTGGTGAAATGGTATCACCCTGTCGAACCCCTCTTTTGACATCAATGATCACTTCTTTGTAGAATGGTGAGATCCTGGTGGTGAATCCGTAATACAGCTCACGAAGGATCTTGATGTATTGGGTTTGAACACCCTGTTTGGCTAGGGCTTCGATAACTGCTTCAGTCTCCACAGAATCAAAGGCTTTCTGTAAATCAATGAACGTGAGACAGAGCGGCATCTTGTACTCCCTACAAATCTCAATGAGCTTGGTTACTGTGTGGATATAGTCGATTGTGCTGAATCCTTTCCGGAAGCCTGCTTGCTCGCATAGTTGTCCTTCATCTAGTATTCTGCTAAGAAGATTCCTCCCTCTTTTTTTCTTTTTTTGGGTCACAGCCGACAATGCTCAGAGATTATCTCCTGGCTCTACACTCAGTAATTACTCCTGGTGGTGCTCAGGGGACCATATGGGATGCCGGGATCAAACCCAGGTTCGCCACATGCAAGGCAAAAGCCCCCCCCATTGTACTATCACTCCAGCCTGGAAGAGGAAGCCCTCCTAAGAATGGAGTTGGTGGCTGCAGATGGAGCAATATGAATCTTCGGGCTCCACCCTGGGGTGGGGAGAGCCACTGAGGGAGCAGCTGTTACCCTCACATCAGCCCCACTATCACCCAGGCTTGTTGTCAGCCTCATCCTTTCTCAGTCAGTACCTGCAAGTGGTCTTGCAGGAAATCTTGCTGACTTCTATCTCTTTGTTGGCCTCTTGTTTTCCCAAGCCAGGTTCATTGTGATGATGTCTCGGATGGTTTGCTGCTGGCCAGGGAATGGTACATGGCCCAGCGCTGAGCCCAGAAGCTCCGCAGTAAACCCTTCTTCTCCTCACCCCCTTCGTCAACAGTGTTGCCCCAGCCCGAAAGGGCAGATGAGCTGGCACTGGGGCCCCATGCCATGGGGTGCCGGGAGGTCCAGCCCTCTCTCTGTAAACAGAGGTCTCTGTCAACAGAGGTCGGCTCAAAGAAAGTTGCACTTTCTGCATGAACTGGGGGTGGTGTTTACTTTTGTTTATTTACTTCTGCAAAACTTTGATTCAGTTGATTCCAAGCAACATCAGTGAAGCAACCAGCAAGTGCCTGATTGAGTCT
The DNA here is from genome assembly GCA_021461705.1 of Cryptotis parvus. Taxonomy (NCBI): domain Eukaryota; kingdom Metazoa; phylum Chordata; class Mammalia; order Eulipotyphla; family Soricidae; genus Cryptotis; species Cryptotis parvus. The sequence continues at coordinate 134,177 of JAJIBD010007244.1, read as the reverse complement.
TGGGCTCCGAGACACAGCAACTCACTCAGGATGAGTCTAGTCTTTGGAGAGAATGTGAGTGGATCCTGGTGCTCTTCCCTGTGCTCCAGGATACACACCTGCCTGCCAGAAGAGCCTGAACACGTAGAGAAAGCCTCGGCTGGAGCCATAGGACATCAAGTAGGATGTTTGCTGTGCTCTCGGCTGACCAGAGGCTCGATACCTGACATGCCATATGGTTCCCTGAGCCTGTCAGGCATGGTTCCAGTGTGCAGAGCCAAGAATAAGCCCTAAGTTCAGCTGGATGTAGCCCCAAACAAACAGACAAACAAACAAACAAATAAACAAGGGCTCTGTTCACACAGATAAATCCCAGTCTACATTTGCCTTTTAAAAAAATACAATAATTAAAATCTTCCACATACAACATTTGGGAAGTGATGCAAAACCTAAAAAATATACAAAATTACCTGTTATCCCACACTCAGAGGTAAACACCATTCACATGTTGGTGTCCTTCTAGTATTTTAATTTTTTCTGTGTGAAACTATTTTTCCTCACATAGCTTGATATTTCAAGCTTTTTTTTACTTAACAGTGTTCATCTTATTAACAAAATGTGCACTGTTTAGGGAGATAGTATCATGACCCAAGCATTTGCCTTGCATGTCATCCCTGGCACCACAAATGATCCCCAGAAACCTGCCAGAAGTGACTCCTGAGCACAGAGACAGGCTTTGTGTATTATCTATCTGGCCCTGAAATATCAGTGGATTTAAACAGACCAAGTATCAGCTAAATCCCAGCAATAGTGAGTTGTCTTTGTTTATCCCAGCAATAGGTGAGCTGTCTTTATTTATTCAGCCTTGGCTTGATAGGAACCTGTACCAGCAGTCAAGGACCCCAGAAATAACTCACCAAGGAGTGCTTGAGGCCAATTCACAAAGCACTGAATGTTTTAAGTAAATCAGAAACCCAACGAGCCTTTGAAACCTCAAGCTGTTTACAAAAGAACTGAGACTCGCTTTTTGGAAAAAAAAAAAAAAAGATGAATGCAAACCCTTAGGGCCCCTTTTAGAGCATTTTCTACTAACAAGTGTCTGGCCTCCCACTGATGAAAAGGCCTAATCCGTTCCTGCTCCCAGCTCTCCTTGAGCCCTTGTATGCCATCACGGTGAGTCTTTCTCTTCTGTTCTTGCTTTCCTGCCCCCTTGGCATTTAAAAAAAATCTGTAGAGGCTAATTGGCTGCACATCTTCCATTCCCAACTGAAACATCATAAAAGATCAGCACAGCGCTAAAGCATGAAATGAGAAGGCAAAATAATTGAAAATTAAAAAATGAATTAAAATGAGCATAAAAGAAGGCAAAAAGTTCTAATCTCTCTCTCTCCTCTCTCTCTCCCTCTCTCTCTCTCTCTCTCTCTCTCTCGGTGGTGAGTGAGGGAGTTGGGTCACTCCCAGCAATGCTCAGGGGGTTACTTCTGGCTTAGCATTCAGGAATTACTCCTGGCAGTGCTCAGGGGACCATATAGGATGCCAGGGATTAAACTCAGGTCAGCCACATGCAAGGCAAGCTCCCTACCTGCTGTACTAACCCTAAGGCAGTTTCTCTTAAAGTGGCACCATGTGGTCTCCTGTGGGACTCTAGCTATTCCAAGGGACCACAGGCAAAAATTGTGAAAATGAAGACTAGGTGAAGACTAGGGAGCCAACCAGATGGGGTAAAGAGGGCTACAGGGAGGAACAAGGTTGAGAAACACTGTCTAAGCCTTAGCTAGTCTGTCCGCTCAGTCACCCCATCAGTAACAGTTTGCCATGTAGAGAATTAAGAACCGAGGGGCCAGAGAGATAGGACAGTGGTTACAGAATGTCCATAGATGCTGGTTCAATTCCCAGCAACATGAGCACTTCTGGGGTTACCCAACTAATCCCCGACACCCCAGGGTCCATGCAGACCACACCTTGGGCCAACCAGGAATCTCTGGGGGAGGAGGGCAGATCTTTGTGGGGAGAAAGATCTCACTGAAAAGTAGAACTGAGAAGCTGGTTGAGTTGCTGGTTGGAGTCTCAAGTCACAAGTTCACTCTATCCCATGTACATGCTAAGCACCACAGAACACAGAGATGCCCTATATTTTGGCCTCCGGTCAGTACTCAGATGGGGGTATATATGTTTGACATACAAGTGGCATGTCCCACTAAGAACAATTTTGTGGGAGTTGGAGAGACGGCTCAAACAAAGCACTGGAGTGTATGCCCTGCAAGCACAAGGCAAGTTTGATCCCTGAGCACCACAAGGATAGCCTGGAGGTGCCTGATCAATGCAAAGTTGACCCCAGTGGTCCCCACAACTGCTTAAGCAGCTTCACAATGCCAGCAGTTTCAAGCATTGAAATGCCTGATCTGATTGGCCAAGTACAACTGGGAGTGACACCCAACTCCCCTGACCACTGTTTGGAGCTCCCCAAAATAAAAGAATGGCTGTTGGCTGTTATGAAACCAGGGCTCTACTTCATGTACTCTAGTGTCAAACAAAAGCCCTGGGAAGTTTTCCTACAGCCCCTGAGGAGACAAAATGACTTTAAAATAGCCACTAGATAGGGCAGGCGGCTAGGCCTGTTTATCAGCACTCCTCTGGCTGGCCAAGAACCTCAGCTGGGTCTGATATGCAGATGATCGGGAACAGACTCTCCAAACAGTTCAAGTAATCTGAGATAAAGCTCCAAGAGTCCTGGGAGTGCTTTCAGCTAACGAGAGAAAAACCCAACTCAAGTCTGCTCAAGAGGAAAAAGGAAGTGGGGAGGTGATGGTTGATGTGCTGAGGGTCTGGGGCTTCAGGCAAGGCTGGAGCCAAGGGCTCAGTCAAGGCAACCCTCTCTTGCCCAACAGCACTAAGTATCACTTGTCTGCTCCCTACTCTCCAGCTATTCTGGGCTCTGCTTCTGCACAGTCCTGAAGCCGGAGGTGGGGCTGCCCACATACATTTGAACTGGAATGAGAGGAGGCTGGTTTCCCAGGAGATGCTGGGCAGGCAAGTGAAAGCATCTACTGACAAGTCTTAGCCCTCATTCACGGCCTGTGTGGACTGGCGGCCCTGCCCCTTCCTGCAGCAAAGCAGCAAGTAGCGACCTTCAGTTCAAGGAGGAGCTTGTCTCTGTGTGCTGATCAACCGTTTTTCTAGCACAAAATGATTCAAACAAAAATATTTTTTTAAACTAAAGGAGCTTCTTTCAGCAGAGGTGAAGGATGGCAGTCTGAAAACAAAGGTCCTTAGCAAATAGGACTTAATCCCCAGAGTTTGTAAATGAGTCTTGGTAGAGTTTAGAAAGCATTTCATTTGGGGAGAGCTGGGTGGGTAGGAAGCATCTGGGCCACACCCAGTGGTGCTCAAGGTCTTCTGGCTATGTTCAGGAGCCAGCCTGGTAGTTGCTTGGAGGAATATGTCCTACTGGGAATTGAACTTGAAGTAGCTGCATGCAAGGCAGACACCTTTTGCCCCGTACTCTTTGACCCCTTTAAAGGTGCTTTAATTTCACACAGCAAGCCAAAAAGAGAAAGACTAGAAAGCCCAGCTTCACCTAGATCCAAGTCCCTAACACCTCACAAATAAGATTTTTGGGAGGTTGAGGTGGGATGCTTGGGCCACACTCGGTGGTGCTCAGGGCCTCTTAGCTCTGTGCTTAGGAATCAGTCTTGGCTGGACTCGGGGACCAAACTCAGGTTTGCTGTATGCAAGGCTAGTACCTTGACCTCTGTACTATCTCTCTGGCGCCTGAATATTTCTTTTTTGTTTTTGTCTTATTTTGGGGCTACACCCAGCAGAGCTCAGAGCTTACTCTGTGCTCAGTGATCACTCCAGGCAGTACTCATGGGACCATATGGGGTGCTGGAGATTGAACCCAGGTTGGCCGCATACAAGCCAAACACCTTACCCACTGTAGTATTGCTTTGGTCCTTGCCCCCGAACATTTCTAAGTGATGAATTTGTGCCTCATCCTGTATACCAGAAGTAGGAACAATTATTTGCATAGCTTACACATTCTTTGACATCTTTACTAAAACCGGTAAGAACCTAACTTCTCCCCAAAGCTAGTATGACACAAAAGCCGAGTACAGGGGGTTTTAGAACTTGCTCTTCTGTAACTGAGATGTGCTGACTTTGAGCTACTCCCTCTCTCAGGGTCCCTCTCTCCACCCCCAAATCTGCTGCCTGGCTTCTGTCTTACACCAGACATGCCCGTAGACGCTTCCATGTGCCTGTATTAAACCAGTTCTCTCCAATCACTGGCATTCTGCACTCCCTGGCTTGCTGAACTCTGCTGCAGTCATGGCTCCTAGTCTTGGTGGCAACATAGAAAGAAAAAGAGAGAGCTTTAAAAAAAAAACAAAACCAAAACCAAAAAACTTCGCAGCACAAATCAGACCAACTAAGCAGGAATTTCTGGTGGTGGCACCTGGGCATGGTAACAGAGATTTGGCATAACCCTTGAGCAATTCTGATTTGCAGCTAAAAAGTTGAGGTCTGCTGTTCTATTCCATATCTAGCTGAGTGGGGGCAAAGGAGCCCGGCAAAACCGACCTGTCTGAGACCCCCTTCTGGAGCCAGTGGGATTGGGGACATCTGCTATGGGCATCCATACACTGCATTAGAATTTCTTCTTCCTTCGTTCCTTTGTTCCTTCATTCCTTCGTTCCTTCTTTCGTTCGTTTGTTCGTTCCTTTCCTTCCTACCTTCCTCTTTCTGTCTCTTTGTTTTGGTTTTTGAGCCACACTTGGTGATGCTTAGTTAGGGCTTATTTCTGGCTCTGCATTCAGGGATCACTCCAAGTGGGGCTTGGGGAGGATATGGGGTTCCTGGGATCAAAAACAGATCAGCTGCATACAAGGCAAATGCCCTACCTCAGGAATTATTTCCATTTATCCATATTACCATGCGGCACTCTGCATGCTCCCAGACTTGTCTGCAGAATCAGGCCCTTATCATTCCTGACATTGGATTCTTGGCACAAATGGTGCAACCTAAAACCATCTCAGCAGAAGGATAGTTTCACTGTCACAAGAAGAGAAAACTTCCAGGGACTCACATTTTGCATAATGGACGAGGAAATGCAAGACACCCGACTGATGGTTTAATCATTTCCCTCCTCTTATATAATAACACATATTTTTGTTCAATTACATGAATCATCAAATTCACTCTCCCATCAGAATGCATTGAAAAGCGGGGGGGGGATCTATCCTTGGCAATTAGCTGTTTTTTGAAAGAAAAAGGAAAAGAGGAAGGGGGAGAACAACCCTCCTAATTGCTGGAGCTTTCTGTGGCTCATAATGCCGACCAGCCTTTATTTATGTCACTTTCTATGCCATGGTGGTCTGTTGCATTGCACCTTTTTTCAAGGAAAGAAGAAAAGCGTTGCTCTGCAATTTCCTGATTCACAGCCTTCCCTCCTGCTGCATAATCGTTGGTTCCATGCAAGCTGCCTCCTACACAGGGCCTTGCTTTTCACCTTCACTGTGCTCCTTCCTGCCTCTGCTGGCTCAGTGGGCTCTGAAGCCCTTTCACAGAAGCAAGATGAAAATAACTGGGCTGGAAATTTTAGCAGGTTCCCTTGTCTTCCAGAAACTCTATTCAGTGACAGACTTCTAAAGAGACATCAAACAGGAAAAAAGAAAGAAAACAAGACAGGACAGAAGTGATGTGCACAGAGATAGGTGAGCACTCTTCATTTCTCCTGAGCAGAAAGACCAGAAAATCCAGCAGCGATGGATGAAAAAAACCAACAGGTTAGCACCATCATGCTCCCGAGAGAGGCGCAAACTCCCTGGCTCTTTTTCTCCTCTAGTGTTGGGAGGTTCCAGCTATCAAATGGAGGACGGGCACACGGGGCGCCCCTGCTTGTATTAGGTATTCTCAAATCACGTGTTTCCTTCATTCAGTGTCAGAAACATGCTAAATCTCTGTCACAAAGCCCGTCCTTTAGCGATTGATGTTTGTGATTGAGCTGTTGGCTTCTCCTCATTCACCGTATTGAGAACACCAGACTTCACGCCCACCAGACTGCTCCAACAGCAGGTTAAGAAGTCACCCTTGTAGAATGAACTTGGGCTCCTTAAGTCATCCTGGTCACCACCCCTTCCCCCGTATTCACTCCCCCCCCTCCTCTGGGGTCTTACATCTGCCAGAGCCTCCCTGGATCTCATGGTCCCTGACCCACTCTGGGAATTTTTCAGGCACTTTTTTTATAGCATGAACCCAGTTCCCCACGACCACACATTATGCAATTGGAGTTTCCCACATTTGGGGAAATCACAGGGGTCAGCACATTCGAGTGCAATGGATAAGCCTTGCCCTGGGAAAACTACCATCGTGATCATGGTATCTCCCCTGCCAGGCACTTTATTGTTTTTTTTGCTTTTTTTTTTTGGGGGGTCACACCCAGCGATGCTCAGGGCTTATTCCTGGCTCTTTGCTCAGGAATTACTCCTGGCAGTGCTCAGGGGACCATATGGGATGCCAGGGATCAATCCTGGGTCGGCCGCATGCAAGGCAAATGCCCTACCCACTGTGCTATTGCTCCGGCCCTTCTGTTACTCAAGACAACGTCCTGTAGGAGACACAGAGCTGCAGAGGGATACTGACACCTTTATCTGTGGCATATGATAAACAGAGACAGAGAGACAGAGAGAACGGGACAGAGAGAACGTTCAAGGCACTGGCCCTTTAGCAGTCAAAGTCAGTTCAAAATGTGAAGGGAAGGCTGAAGTGATGTTTCAGGGCCAGGGATAGAACACAGCGGTGGGGGGGCACTCCACAAGTACAAAGCCCTGGGCTCTGGCCCTGGCCTGAGGGAGGAAGGAAGGAAGGAAAAAAATTCATCATTTTTTTCCTTTTCCTTTTTCCTTTTCCCTTTCGGTACTAGGATCAAAGCAATAATCCAGCAAATAGGGCATTTGCCTTGCACACAGCTGACCTGGGTTCGATCCCCAGCATGCCATATAGTCCTTGGAGCATCACCAGGAGTAATTCCTGAGTACAGCGCCAGGAGCAATCCCTGAGCATCACCAGGTGTGGCTCCAAAACAAAACTAAACAAAACCAAAACATTAACGTGCAGCTATGACTTGGAAACTCAGGCAAGATTTCCATATTCCAATTGGGAGGCCGAATTATCTTCTTTGGGAAACTTCAACTTTTCTTTAAACCTTCAAGTGATTCACTTGGTCCAGCCACAATTAAGAAGTGAAACCGGCTCTGCTTGAATTCTGCTCATCGCCACCCTGGGTCACAAAACCTGGAGCCTGCATTTTGCCTGGCCACTGCAGCACTTCCTCCGGTTCCCTCTGCCATCACAGCGCTGCAACTCTACTTGCTCTGTCAAATCAGAGCAGCTCCCTCCACGCTTACCTCCCTGGCTCCTAGGCACTGCCACCTGACTAGTGCCCTCTGTGCCCAGACCCTGGAGCTGCTCCTGGGGCACCTTCTGGACTGCTCAAAGATCACATCTGCCTGACCGGGGCCATGCTCGTGAGCAGTGGTTTTTCTGTCTGGCACTGCAGTTCCCTTTTGGCTTGCTTCTCCAAGACATCCTTGGAGAAACGTTTCCCAGTTTCCCGACAGATGGGTCCCCTTTTCCTACACTGTCGACAGCCCAACAATAGTTAGCCAAGCATTCTGTGTCTTGGTAAAGACTCAGGCAACTGAACCTCCCTAGAGTGCTTGCCTGCATGTGTGAGGTCCCGACTTCTATCCCTGGCACCACTGGGCATGGGGATTTCCCGTACAAAATTTAAAAAAATATTTTGGGGCTAGACAGATTGTACAGTGGTTGGGGTGTTTGCCTTGTAAATAAGTCAACCCAGGTCCAATCCCCAGCACCCTACATGGTCCCCTTAGCTCACTAGGAATGATCCTTCAACACAGAGCCAGGAGTATGCCCTGAGCACAGGTGGCTGCGACCCCCAAAACAAAAAAAAAATTCTTTTTTATTTATTTCAATTGTCAAAAGGTCGTTATCTGCCTCCTTGCCAGGAATTTGGACTTGTGCGAGCACATGTGTTTGTGTGTGTGTGTGTGTGTGTGTGTGTGTGTGTGTTTTCCAGATTTTCCATGTGCTTGAGTTTTAGCTCTAGGAGTATTGCCCCTATATTCACCTTGTTTCCAAAAAACAATTTATTCCTCCAATAGTCTGTCTCGTGACCTCTCACACTGTCCCTGCTCACTGCCCCGCCCTTCTCCCTGCCCCACCACACACACTCCTGACGTTTCCACTTGGCCTCTTCCCCTAAAACCTGCACTTTGCTGTACCAGGTGGAGGTTTGGTCAATAAGCCTTTTGTCTCCTGCACTTAAAAAGAACAAACTGCCCTTTAAGCCAAGAGATTATCTCAGCTCAGGGGAGCAAACCGGCCACAGTGTACTGAGTGTTAGGCCACAGAGATCGCAAACACACTGGGGGTTATCTACCTAAGGTTTCCAATATTTCTAAATTTGGTACTTTACCTTCAGTAGAACAGACGATTACACACACAAAAGGAGGATTCCCAGTTTCTCTCTTGGAGACTAAATGGCACTTAGCCACACTGAACCTGAGCTCCCATCAGATACTCTGCTTCTAGATTCATGAACACCCCGGGACAGAGTCTGCACCTTATGACCCCCACACCTCCTGTCTATTCTGTTTCAAGCACTCGCTTGTTTCCTGTACACCCAGAAGTATGGAACCCCGCACCCAAATGAAGAAAGGACCCTGATTTCCCTTTCTTAGCTCTTAGACGATGAGAGCTAAGGACTATTATAGTGTGTGTGTGTGTGTATGTGGAGTGTGTGTGCATGCGTGTGAGAGAGGGGGTTCGGGAGGCCACACCCAGTAGTGCTCAGTGGCTATTCCCACCCAGCTCAATGGTTTGGGGTCACTCTTGGTGGTCTCGGTGAGCACGAGGTGCCGGGGATCAAACCCGGCTTCCATCTGTAAAGCCTTCAGGCTCCTGGCAGGACTACTGCAAAGTTTACACTGACTCATCTCTAGGCTGGCAAAGGCAGGCCCAGTCCTGGAAACTTCGGAGGCCAATTACTCCTTCCATTACTGCCTGGGACACCCCCTTCCATTTTCCATTTCATTCCTTCTTTTTCTCTTTCTCTTATTTCAAGAGAAATCAAGCCAACACTCACAATACACACAAGCTTTTATCCTCATTCTCTGCCAAGAACCCATTAGAGTCCAGACCTTAAGAACTATTGCCCATCTCCAGGGGAGTTATCTCCTTGGACAAGCAAACAAAGTGGCATCACAGGAACCCTTCCACCCTTGCACCCAGAATACCAAGAAACCATGGGAACTTCCCCAGTGAGCAGGCAAGTGGCCCAGGTCCCCAGGAGAGTCTAGGTAAAATTGTATTTCCAGAAGCACTCTGGATATTTACTTTCTGTGCAAGAAATTTCGGGGGTCCCAGGAACATTCCAGATGAGAGATGAAATGGCCCCTTTCTCTGGGTCACCTGGGTTGCTGTGGCTTGTGTCCCCATAACCCGAGAATCCCAAGGAGATCCTCTGATGGGCGTCAACAGTGAGCAGGCAGGATGGAAAACAGGGATATTCTTCAGGATGTGCACGTGGTTCTCAATGTGTTCTCCCATTTCTCAGGTGTGACTGTGACCTCAACCATTCCCCATCTCTCTCCTGAGAGAAAAGCAAAGCCGCACCCAGGGCCATGGCACTTACATTCATTCCATCAGAGGCAGCCACATTCTTTCTCCCAGAGCTTTGGAGACACGCAGCTCCCAGCCTCAGAGCAGGCTGAGGCTGAGGTTTGTTCTGTTTTGCGCCTTTTGTTCCTTTGCTTGTTTTTCAGTACAAATCAGAACTGATTTGTTCCCTGACAAGGGCATCTGTTGGGGGCACCTCCTCTGTCCAATGAAACTGTTCTTGTGAGTATGAAGAAGAGGGAGTACATTCAAGGGCGGTGATCTAACCCTCTCACTCTCTGTGGGTACCCTGGGCCTCCCCACTACTTCCCAAGGTGCCAGGACACACTTGGGGCTGTGGCCGGAGGTGAGAGACCAAGCTGGACAAGGTCCTGTACCTCACATGGCCACCTGCTGACATCTGGACAATGAGGGCTCAAGAGCACTTCGAAAGACCAGCTGATGGGGCCAGAGTGATAGCATAGCGGGAAGGCATTTGCCTTGCATGCCACCAACACGGGTTCGATCCCCAGCACCCCATATGGTCCCCTGAGCACTGCCAGGAGTAATTCCTGAGTGTAGAGCCAGGAGTAACCCCTGAGCATTGCTGGGTGTGACCCAAAAAGCAAAAAAAGAAAGAAAGGAAGGAAGGAAGGAAGGAAGGAAGGAAGGAAAGAAGGAAGGAAGGAGAAGGAAGGAAAGGAAGGAAGGAAGGAAGGAAGGAAGGAAGGAAGGAAGGAAGAAAGGAAGGAAGGAAGGAAGGAAGGAAGGAAGGAAGGAAGGAAGGAAGGAAAGGAAGGAAGGAAGGAAGGAAAGGAAGACAGACTAGCTGGTGTCCCGCCCGGCCACACTCCTAGCCACCTTATCCTTCTTAACTGTGCCCTCTCAGTCCTTTCTGCTTCTCTGTACCCCCCTGGCCGGGAAAGGGCTTGTTGACTTCTGAAAGGCTCCTCTCTTGCCACAACTTCCAGTCCTCGGAGAGGCGACTTGTACACCCCTCTCTGGGAGATGCCGATGTTCCTTTCCATATTGCCCTCCAGATACCTGATACATCCTCTTGACACACAGTACAATGGCAGGAGGTCACACAGTGAGGCGACGCACACACAGAACACGGGCCTGGTTCAGAGCCTGTCCCACCCGCTCAGAGCTCTTTCTAGTCTGTCATCATCTTCTTTCCAACTCTCTAGACTCTTCTCTAGAGGCAGAGGAAATGCCACTATTTTCAGGACAAAAGGAGAAAACACACATCCCAGCTTCCTCAAATGACTTGGGGGGAGAGACAGAGGCAGCGTGGAGTAAGCAGCCAAGTGATGCCTCTCGGCTGAGCATGGCCCTGCTCCTTGGGGGGTTCCCGGAAGATCTACCTGGACCTTCTCGCATCTCCTGTGATCCTCGACCCAACCTCTCCCACACAACACACACACACACACACACACACACACACACACACAGAGTTCCTGAGTGCTCCTGGCTACTTAGCATGTTCAGTGGTGCCTGCTTCAACATTTCTAATGGTTAAGACAAGTTGGAGGTGCTGGAGCCCTGGAGGGCGAGAGCGTGTCTTTGCTTGGCCGGAAAGTGTGCTCTGTTCCACCTATTCTCACGGCTCTGGAAAAACCAGGCCACAGGACCACCAGCTCCTCCTGCCTGCTCCGCAGGATGTTGGAATTTTGCTCAGTAAAATGCAAACAGAGGAATGGAATCCACGCCAACAGTAGAAGAGGTTACGTGTGGGCCGGTGGCGCTCACCAGCCCTGGAGCTGCCGGATCTTCTGGGCAGAGCAGCCAGGTACTTGGAGATTACTGACTAACGTCTCTGCTGGCCCCTGACAGTTCCTGTTGTCTAATCCCAGCTTTCCTACTCTCCGGCCTCGTGCGCTTGCATGAGAGCCCCGGGTTCAGCACTTTATCCCCTCCTGGGCGTCCAGGCCCTGTCTGGGCTCGCACCCGTTTGGCCCTGAGATGCCCACCTGTACCTACCGACTGGGAGGCCCCGTGGAGTGAGAGGTGAGTCCAGGGAATGCCGGTGGGCAGGGCCTCTTTTTATCTGTAACCAAATCCCGCCTCCATCCATCCCATTCTACACCCTGATCGGCTACCTGTTTCAGGGGCAGAGATTTAAAGTGGCGCTCTATAGAATCTGGAAACAACCTAAATGCCCGAGAACAGAGGACTGGCTAAAGAAACTGTGGTTCATCTACACTATGGAATACTATGCCGCTGTCAGAAAAGATAAAATTATGAAATTTACCTGCAAATGGATGGACATGGAGTCTATCATGCTGAGTGAAATTAGTCAGAAGGAAAAGGACAGATATAGAATGACTGCATTCATTAATAGGACATAAATAGATACCAGTGTTTTACTAAATGTGGGAAATGGTAATGGCAGATTAAAACTCACCATTGAATATACACAAAGAGACTTAAGTGATAAACTCTAAATATCTGCAGGGTTAGCCACAATGTGTAAAATAAGAGGGAGAGAGATGCAGAGACAGAGAGAGAGACAGAGAGAAAAAAGAGGAAACTGGGGTACCTGCTATTGAGGCAGCCTGGGGGTGGGTGGGGGGGGGTGGGGTACATTGGTGGTGGAAATGGGGCACTGGTGGAGGGATGGGTGCTGGTATACTGTATTACCAAGAACCAATTATGAACACCTTTGTAATTGTATGTTTCACGATTACAAATTGTGGTATAATAAAAAAAATTAAAAAAAATAAAATAAATTAAAGTGGCGCTCTATACCTTAGCTCCTGCTATATCAGAATGACTGCTGATTTTTTTAATAGAATCACCGTGAATTGCAAAGTTATAAAATTATTCATGATTAAGTTTCAGGTGTGCAATATTCTAAACCAGTCTATTCAGCAGTGCCCACCGTCCCTCCATCACTGTAAGGATTTTCTCTTACACCCCCAGCCTTTTCAGGGCAGGTACTTGATACCTCCTTTTCAACACTCCATCCTTCTCCAGAGTGACCACTTCTCTCCACCATGGTTGTAGTGCACCCCCCCCCCAGAGGCAAGCTTCCTGCTAGACAGCGGGGCTGGTATAAAGTAATACATCTTAATCTCATGCACTTCATGTAATCTAGATGGTTTCCACAAGGTCCTTTTTTAAAAATTCTTTTTTATTATAGCAATGTGAGATAGCAACAAATGTTTGGGTTTCAGTCATGCAGTGCTCCAGCACCCATCCCTCCACCAGTGCCAAATAACACACTAGCCCTTCAGACACTTGCTAAGATAGGAGTTGCCAGCATGGGGGCTCTAATCTTCGGTCGCTCCCGTGACCCACTCTGTGTGGTGAAGGCACCTGGCCCCATGCTCGGGGTGGGGGTGGGGGCTCCTCCTCCCTCCACCATCAGGGCTAGATTGTGCTCCCAACTATTTTGTTGTGTTTTCATGCGGGTCTGGCCTGCATGTATCCTGAGTGTCATCCTCATCATGACTCTTTCGGCACCTTCTCTCCCTGGTCTCCCCCCCACCCACCTTGTCACTCAAGAGAGACCGAACATGGAACACGAACTTTGACAAGGGCTGGAGGGTCAAAGATAACCACCACGAGGAAGTAATCACACAACAACAGTATTTACTGAGCTCTATGTTGAGACACCAGGGCCATGAGCTGTCACAACAACCACTCATAAGGGAGGCTTGTTATTATTCCCCTTGGAGAAGATGAGGCAGAGGGGCAGAGAGGCTAATTCACTTGCCTGAGGCTACACCGCGGGCAGATGATGAAGAGGTTAAAATATCCTCGAGAAGTTTCTGGCTTGGGGTTGGAGAAATAGTACATAAATAGTACTATTATACAGAAATAGTAGAAAAATAATACTACTTTGTCAGACTTTGTCAGACTTTGTCAGACTCCGTCTATGTTCTGGCTTCCCTGGAACTGAGTACCCAAGAACCAGCACTCCAGGGATGGGTCAAATATCATATGACTGAAAGCCTATCATGAACAGCTTTATAAATGTCTATCTCATGGTGTTATAATAATAAAAGAGAGAGAGAAAGAAAGAAAGAAAGAAAGAAAGAAAGAAAGAAAGAAAGAAAGAAGAAAGAAAGAAAGAAGAAAGAAAGAAAGAAAGAAAGAAAGAAAGAAAGAGAGAGAGAAAGAGAGAGAGAAAAGAAAGAGAGAGAGAGAGAGGAAGGAAGGGAAGGAAGGAAGGAAAGAAAGAAAGAAAAAAAAAGAAAAAAAGGGGGGGGGGGGGGGGGAGGAAAGAAGAAAGAAAGAAAGAGAAAGAAAGAAAGAAAGAAAGAAAGAAAGAAAAGAAAGAAAGAAAGAAAGGAAGGAAGGAAGGAAGGAAGGAAGGAAGGAAGGAAGGAAGGAAGGAAGGAAGGAAGGGAAGGAATAGAAAGAAAGAAAGGAAGAAAGGAAGAAAGAGAAAGAAAGAAAGAGAGAAAGAAAGAAAGAAAGAGAAAGAAAGAGAAAAAGAGAAAAAGAAAGAGAGAGAAAGAAACAAAGAAAGAAAGAGAGAAAGAGAAAAGAGAGAAAGAGAGAAAGAGAGAGAAAAAAAGAACCAGCACTCCAAAACACCATCGAGGGCTGCAGATGGCTCAACACACAAAGGGGGACCATGCCTGAGACTAGCGGGGCAATCTCCGGGGTAGGACAGGTAGAGAGCACAGGAAGGAAACTAAGGTTGGAAGGGGGCCGCAGCAGATATAAAATAGGCATCCAAGCACTGACAGTGCCCATGGTAAGAAGGAATTTATGCTCAGAGTGCTGGGAAGCAGGAGACATAGGCCGACATGTGACCTGATAACACTGCAGAGTTACATGTGCACTTTGGGGTGGAGAGACTTGCAGGGTGGCTCAGCTTGAAACAGCTGAAATTGAGTCTGATGGGGCGGTTTCCTACAGAATGACAGGAAGACGGTGTTGGTGCCTTGAGCTTAGGTACGTGGAGCAGAGTCCCAGATGCATGGAGCTGTGTTCACGTGAGTTGCTGACGAGCAGAGGAGGAGAAGTAGGAGCTGGAAGTCGAGCACGATTCCCTGGGTTGAGGTTTGATCACCGGGTGAATCATGACGCCACTCACCCAGAGGTGGGAGGACAGGGTTCAATCAGGAGGCTGAAAACCCAGGGTTCCACTGGGGATTGAAATTCCTGTGGAACTGTCAGGGGAAAGTACTGAGTGGAGGAGGTGGAGGAGGGTGGATGCACGAGTCTGGAATCTCAGAGATAGGTTCAAGGCTGGAAGGTTCAATTCAGGGAACATCGGCAGGGACATTACTCAGGTGTCAGAGACAGAGTGAAATCTCCCAAGAGAAAGCTGAATAGGGGCATTCAGGCTCCTTTATCAACAAACTGACCTCCCCAAATTCTTCACCCTAACACCCGGATCTTCTCGGGGTTTACCCCTGGGGTACCATATACCATGCAGGAGATTGAGCCCCCATCAACAGCATTCAAGGCAAGCTCCCTACCCCCTGCGCTCTCTCTTCAGCCGCTCTTGAAGGATCAGCTCAAGTCTACTTATGCCAGGAATCTTCACCTCTTAGCACTACTGCAAATGTCAGCCACTTGCTCCTCTCCTTATCGATGTCTGCACACCACACCCTGGCATTTGCAACAAAAGATCTCCTGTTCTGTCTTTAGAACTAGCTCTTAGATGAGAAGCTTTGCGCAGGCAGCCTGAAACCCTCTAATCTCCCAACACAATCCACAATCTCTCATGATTAAAGACAAGCACTTTGTGCAGGAGGGCTGGTCCCAGGGTCTAGGGATTCATCTCAGATCTGGAGAGCAAAAGGGGCTCTCCATGCCTGTTTCTATTCTGTTCCAGGGAGTACAAGGCCACCATGGTCCGGTGTGTTAAAATTCCATTGGCACTACCCCAGGACATAAAAATACTCTCTCAAAAGGACAAATGTACACCGTTATTCACTGCTGCACTTAATGCAACAGCTAAGATATGGAATAACCTAGGTGTCTGACAACGGATGAATGGATTATGAAGATGGGGTACATATACACAATGGAATACTGTGCAACTTCAAGGAACAATGAAACCATGCAAAATGTTTGCAACCTGGTTGGAACTGGAAGGTATCATGTTAAGTGAAGTAAGGCGAAAAGAAGAAAGGCAAACACAGGATGATCTATCTCACTTACCTGTTAGACTGAAAACTAGATGAGGAAATGTATTGTAGTAAAAGGGGATGCCTAGATCATATTTGAACCCAGTGTTCAGAGAGGAGGACTCAGGAGGAAAGAAATCAAAGGTTGAAGAAGAGAACAGGAAATCATGGGTGAAGAGGCATCAGATATTTAGAGTTTACCACTTAAGTCTCTTTGTATATATTCAATGGTGAGTTTTAGTCTGCCATTACCATTTCCCACACTTAGTAAAACACTGGTATCTATTAATATCCTATTAATGAATGCAGTCATTCTATATCTGTCCTTTTCCTTCTGACTAATTTCACTCAGCATGAGACATACACTGGTGATCTGGGTGAGTGGCACAGCTATATATTTGAATGCCCATCAACCTCCTCGGCTATGCCTGCCTCTCCCCCAGAGAATGTCACTCAAGAGGAACACATCTTGGGGTGTCTATGTCCATTCGACACTCACCACTCCTTCTGCCCTTCCCAGCTCAGGCTCCAGAATCCTCAGCCCATCCCGGTCTCCAAGATTCCATCTGGACCACCTGGACGTCCATGCCCCAGGCAGCTTGGTCTGCATGGAAGACTCTGGAGTGGACCCCAATGCTTTCACTTTGTTGGTTGTACAGAAAAGAGACCGCCCCAGCCCACCTCAGCCCCAAGGTGGGTGAGTCATGCATGTCTCAGCTGGATGTATTGGTGGAGCTGGGGAGGAAGGCAGTGTCCCTGGTCCCCCCACATTTATGCCTGCTGAGTGCCCTTCCATAGGGTTCTGCTCCCAGGCAAATCACCCTTGGTCCCCCTCCCCATACCCCTGTTTCTTTCTTTTTTAAAAAAAAAAATTTTATTATACCACCGTGAGACATACAATTACAAAGGTGTTCATAATTGGTTCTTGGTAATACAGTATTCCAGCACCCATCCCTCCACCAGTGCCCCATTTCCACCACCAATGTACCCCACCCCCTCCCACCCACCCCCAGGCTGCCTCAATAGCAGGTAGCCCCGTTTCCCTCTCTTTCTCTCTCTGTCTCTGCATCTCTCTTCCTCTTCTTTTACACACTTGTGGCTAGCCCTGCAGATATTTAGAGTTTATCACTTAAGTCTCTTTGTGTATATTCAATGGTGAGTTTTAGTCTGCCATTACCATTTCCCACATTTAGTAAAACACTGGTATCTATTTATATCCTATTAATGAATGCAGTCATTCTATATCTGTCCTTTTCCTTCTGACTAATTTCACTCAGCATGATAGTCTCCATGTCCCTCCATTTGCAGGTAAATTTCATAATGTCATCTTTTCTGACAGCTGCATAGTATTCCATAGTGTAGATGAACCACAGTTTCTTTAGCCAGTCCTCTGTTCTCGGGCATTTAGGTTGTTTCCCAGATTCTAGCTATAGTGAACAGCGCAGAGATGAATAAAGAAGTACAGATAGTGTTTCTGCTATGTGTTTTTCGGTCTCTCGGGTATATTCCCAGGAGTGCTATTGCTGGATCAAATGGGAGCTAAATATCTAGTTTTCGGAGGAATGCCCATATTGTTTTCCAAAAGGGCTGGACCATTCGGCACTCCCACCAACAGTGGATGAGAGTCCTTTTTTCCCCCACATCCATGCCAGCACCGGTTGTTCTTGCTGTTTTGGATGTGTGCCAGTCTCTGTGGTGTGAGATGGTACCTCATTGTTGTTTTGATTTGCATCTCCCTGATGATTAAAGATGAAGAGCACTTTTTCATATGCCTTTTGGCCATTCGAATTTCTTCTTTTTGGAAGCTTCTGTTCATTTTTTCTCCCCATTTTTTTTATGGAGTTGGCTGTTTTTTTTTTTCTTGTGAAGAGCTACCAGTGCCTGATATATCCTGGATAATAACCCCTTGTCAGATGGGTATTGGGTGAATATTCTTTCCCACTCTGTGGACTGTCTTTGTATCTTGGTCACCGTTTCTTTTGAGGTGCAGAAGCTTTTCAATTTTATATAATCCCATTTGTTTATTTCTGATTCCATTTGCTTGGTCAGTGGTGTGTCGTCTTTAAAGATACTTTTAGTTTTGATGTCGTAGAGCATTTCTCCTATGTTTTCTTCAATGTACCTTATAGATTCATGTCTGATGTTGAGATCTATAATCCATTTTGATCTGACTTTTGTGCCTGGCGTTAGAAGGAGGTCTAAGTTCATTTTTTTGACACGTAGCTGCCCAGTTTTCCCAGCACCATTTGCTGAAGAGGCTTTCTTTGCTCCACTTAATATTTTTTGCTCCTTTATCGAAGATTAAGTGGTTGTATATTTGAGAGTGTGTTTCAGGATATTCAGTTCTATTCCATAGGTCTATGGGTCTGTTTCTATAACAATACCACACTGTCTTAATTACAACTGCTCTGTAGTAGAGCTTGAGGTTGGGGAAAGTGATACCTCCCATCTTTTTTTCCCAAGGATTGTTTTAGCTATTCATGGGGGTTTATTATTCCATACAAATTTCAGGAGTGTTTGTTCAATTTCTTTGAAGAACATCATAGGTATCTTTATAAGGATTGCATTGAATCTGTATAAAGCTCTAGGGAGTATTACCATTTTGATAATGTCAATCCTTCCAATCCATGAGCAGCAAATGTGTCTCCATTTCCTCAGGTCCTCTTTTATTTCCTGAAGTAACATTTTGTAGTTTTCTTTGTAGAGATCCTTTACATTCTTTGTCAATCTGATTCCTAGGTATTTGATTTTCTGTGGTGCAATTGTGAATGGGATAGTTTTTTTAATGTCCCTTTCTTCTCTTTCGCTGTTTGCATATAGGAAGGCCATTGACCTTTTGACCATACCCCTGTTTCAGGCTCCAGCAAGCACACACAGCCCAGGTCAACATAGATGAGACACAACAGCTTAGCTCTCAGAAGCTGCTGGTTGAGTCAGACCAGCCTGTGACCTGTGTTGCTCCTCCTCTTCCATCCCAGCTTTGATTCAAAACTGATATAACTTGACTGCTAATCTTGCCCTTGGTGCTATTTGTTTCTCTGTTCTTTACAGTCTCCATGAGCTGTGCCGCACTGCCGCCTGCAGCTGCTGAGCTGTGAACAAGGTCCCTGGACCTACCTTTGTAGCAACACCCCAGGAGCTGCTGTGCTAACGCCTGGGAAAGGATAACGAAGGTCAGCATCCCTTTGGGGTGTTCTTGTGAAAGACCAAAGAGGTAACAAAAGTGTCTGGAACCAAATCTCCCATTTAAATAAAAACTCGCTGAGCTAGCAAGGGAGCTTAAAGGGGCTGAGCACAGGCTTTGCATGTGAGGGGTCCAACTTCAATCTTCAGGACCATGTGGCCACCCCAGCTCCACCAGGAATGTTTCTTCCCATCCACCCACCCCCAGCACTCAGCCGGGAGTGATCCCCCAACAAACATAATTAACACATGGGGCTGATCTAGCAATTGACAGAAACATGGGAAAGCCCTGGACTCACCAACTGCGTGGGTCAGATGTGCTCCGGGTCCTGGACAGGGTCACGTGATTCAACCATTCATTCACCAGGAACTAACCCCAAAGAATCAGCGTCTGGATCTGGGTACCAAGGAGGAAGATGGAACCTCAGAGTCATCCTTCATTTACATCCTATATCCCCAATAAAGCCAATGTCACCAGCACCTCAAGGGCCCTTGGAGTGCGGGAGCTTTTCTGGACTCAGCTGGCTAAGCCCTTCAGAAGTTGTGAGTGCTGTCCGGAGGGGGTTCCCTGCACTCAAAGCCCAGCCAAGTCTCACTGGCACTGTTCCCAGAGGGCCGTTTGCTAAACAATCCCTGGACTCCTCTCCTCCATGACCTGGATGCTCTGGTTGTTGGGAGGATTGAAGCAGGTTAAAAAAGGCAACCGTTCCCAGACATGCACATGTCGGCTGATAGGCTTTTTCACCTGACACCAAAATCCCTGGGAGAAATCCGACCCCAGGGCCCTGCAGTGCAAAGTCAGCTTTATCTCCCAGAGTAGCTGGGACCCCCCGGGAAAGTCAAGAATGGTGGGGGGGGGCCATCACGACTGAGGGCCTGAGAGGAACCCCCCCCCCAGCCCTCCAACCACTCCCTTCTGGGTGCTCCCAGGGAAGATCAGTGGAATGAAGAGTCAGAGGAATAACAGATTCTTGGCCGCTCTGCAGACCCCGCCAAAGGAAGATGAAGAGAGGAAGAAGAAAGGGAACCCCTCTCCCACCCCAAAAGCATCAGGGGTCTCCCACTGTCACTGAGGAAGAAATTGGATCAGCCTGGATAAAGTTATCCGAAGGGATCTGAGGACAGTCTCCTCTGGGCTCCCAGAACTACACTTATGTGCTGGCTACACACACACACACACACACACACACACACACACACACACACACACACAAACTGGGAGCCCCAGAGTCACACCCGGAAGCACTCAGGAAACCATGGAGTGCAGGCATCCAATTCAGGATCCAGCACCAGCAGCCAGCCCTTAACGCTCTCTCTCTCTCTCTCTCTCTCTCTCTCTCTCTCTCTCTCTCTCTCTCTCTCTCTCTCTTGCTTGCTCACTCTCTCTCTTGCTCGCTCGCTTACTCTCTGCATGTGAGAGACATTATTCTGTGTTTGTCCCTCTCCCGACTGACTTTACTCAGCATGATACTCTCCAGAGCCATCCACGCAGCAGCAAATTACATGATTTCATCTTCGCTGATGGCTGCTGGTGAAGGGACCAGTGTTGGAACACTATGTCTGAAACTCAATCATGAATAACTCTGTAGCTTTTTTAGTCATAGTGATTCAATAAAATAAAATAAATAGAAGAGGGCAGGGGGGAACATTGCTCCAGTCCCAGAAGCACGAGGATCTCTGAATGAAGCATCAATTGTTCTTGCACCCCTAAGGAACAAGGCAAGGAGAGATGAGGCAGAAAGCGGAACTTCTCACGCAGCAGCCTCAGCCCCTCTGTAAACCCTTTCTCCTCCTCCTGAAGGACCCCTGTTTCATTTTGTTATGGGGGAGATTTTAGGGCTATTTCCCAGCCCCCGACTCTCCCCTTGAGTAAAGATTTTGGGGCTGAACTGGAAGCCCGAGAGGAGCCAGAGGGTGAGGCGTGGCTGGGCAGGGGACAGCCCTGTACTATTGGCTGCTGGCCGCTGATGGCTGGGGTGGCAGAGACAGAGAGCAGGCGGGGCTGGTGGGGTGCCACAGGGCTTCCTGGAGACAAGTCTGTGCCCCTGGGATGGGTTAGTCGGGCCCCAGTGCTGGGGGTCTGTGTCTGAGGAGCACAGGGAAGTCAGCGGGACAAAGCAATAGATCAATATCACCTCTCTCCTGAATTCTCTACAGCACACTCCTTATGATAGCATACTCCTTATACTGTGAGAAGCTGCAGGGGATGAAGGAGTAGGGGAGGGAAGTGGGAAGAGAGAGTGAGAGAGAGAGAGAGAGAGAGGAGAGGGGGTACTGCCTATCTGTAGCTCTTGGACATGTGTCTCTGATGGCCTCTCCCTCTCTTCTTTCTCACCTCCTGGAACTATAAGACTAACTGGATCCTTTTTTAAAAGTTTCTTAAATAGCAAGAACAACAAGTGCTGGCGTGGATGTGGGGAAAAGGGGACACTCATCCATTGTTGGTGGGAATGCCGGCTGGTACAGCCTTTCTGGAAAACAATATGGACTTTCCTCCAAAGACTAGAAATTGAACTCCCATTTGACCCAGCCATACCACTCCTGGGAATCTACTCTGGGAAACCAAAAATACGCAGCGGAAACACCATCCCTACTTTTATGTTCATAGCAGCATTATTCACAATAGCCAGAATCTGAAAGCAACCAGAGTGCCGAACGATGGAAAAAGCTTGGTCACAGATGTTAGGATTAAAATTGCCAGGTGGGGATATGTTGAGCGGATAGCAGAAGGGAGAGACAGATACGAGTGATGCATGGCATATATTGTCCAAAAGGTAAGTGAACATATATCGGAGGTCTTGCGAAGTGGAGATTATCAAAACGTGTGGGAGTCAGAGTTAGGTAGCGAAATGGAACAGGGTGCTAAAGTGAGGGTACTATGAAGAAGGGAGGCAGGAAGAAGGGGGGAGAGAGGAAGGTGCCTGGGGGGGGGGGGGGGATGTTGTGGTGGGGAGGGGCCTGGTGGGGGAGGGTGCTGCCGTGCACCCAATAATTTTATTGTATATCTCGGTGGTATAAAAATACTAAAAAGTTTCAAACCTCCTTTCCTTTTGGCCTCGATTATGTCTAAAAGACTTAGTAAAAATCTAGTATGAGAAAAAAAACTAAGGTCATAAGACTAAATGGATAGGTTATGATATTTTAAGAAGCACGATCATAACTGAGATTTTCAAATTAACTATAAACCAAAGCAATCCTCACAAAAAAAGAAGAAGGTGTTTAATGAGACCATCTAAAATTGGACAAGAGGGGGGGGGGGGGGGAGGGGGGGGGGTGGGGGCAGATAGGGGGGGCCAGTCCCAAACACAATACTCTTACAGGTATCAAGGGATTTTTTTTTTGGGTGGGGGACAAACTAAGTGATAGTTCAGGGAGATACTGCTCAAGGGGTTTGAGGATGTGGGTGCCCCAGGTTTAATCGCCAGCATCAGAGTCCCCCAGCACTGCATCAGGGATAGTCACCACCGCCCCACCCACCCACCCACCCCCAAATACCACCAGTAGCTGAAACCAAATACGAGAGGAGAGAAAGAGAGGGGAAACGAAGGCAAATGGTGATAAAACTTCCAAATAGTAAAACCAAGATCTCCTGGTAAGGGGGTGTCTTTTTCACCAGGAAATAAAACAAACAGATCAAAATTAGGATTGTGGGCTCAAAGGAACAGAGAGAAGATCGGGAGGGGGGGACGAGGGAAGCAGGTGGGTGCCAAGTCAAGTGTTTTCAAACAGTCCAAGGAAAATGAAGTTTCAATCTGTACTGCACATCCCAGTCAAATGACTTCAGAGAGAGTAAAATTTTCTATCGGATGGGAACTCAAATGGTCAGAGGTACAGCAGGGAGGACCCTTGCCTTGCACTGGGTAGACACAGGTTCAATCCCTGGCATTCCATATGGTCCTCTGAGCCCCACCAAGAGTGAACCTTGAGCATAAAGCGAGGAGTAAGCCCTGAGCACTACCAGGTAAGACTCAAAAACAAATAAAAAGAACTCAAAAGTACTTAGTACTAAACAGTAAAAAAACTGTCACTGCAAGCGTTCTTTACCAGCCATACCACTCCTGGGAATCTACTCTGGGAAACCAAAAATACGCAGCGGAAACACCATCCCCTACTTTTATGTTCATAGCAGCATTATTCACAATAGCCAGAATCTGGAAGCAACCAGAGTGCCCGAAAATCGGTGACTGGATAGAAAGCTTTGGTACATCTACACAATGGAATACTATGCAGCTGTTAGGAAAAATGAAGTTATAAAATTTGCCTATAAATGGATGGACATGGAGAAGATTATGTTGAGCGAAATTAGCCAGAAGGAGAGACAGATACAGAATGACTGCATTCATCTGCATAACATAAATTATATGTACATATTGTGATACCAATATCCAATGTCAAGTGAAACATATATCAGGAGGGTCTTGTCAAAGGTGGAAATTATCACAAACGTGTGGGAGTCAGAGGCTAGGTAGGACAGAAAATGGAACAGTGTGCTAACAATTGTCGAGGGTACTAATGCCAACCTAGAACTGAGCATTAAATAGAGGCAAAAAGATACACATGACAACCCCTTTAATGTATGTTCTGTAATCCATAGTCTGGAGGGGAAGGAAAAGAGAAAGAGAGAGAAATGGAAAGAAATAAAGAACCTGCCATGGAGGAGGGCTGGGGAGGGGGGAGGGAACCGGGACGTTGGTGGTGGGAGATGGGCACTGGTGGCGGGATGGGTGCTGGAACACTGTATGACCAAAACCCAAATATGAACTTTTTAATTGTATATCTTTGTAATTGTAAAAATAAAAAAATAAAAAAAAAAAACTGTCACTGCACCTGCCTATAAAGAGTAGCCAGAAGGTGCTAAGGGGTAGTTCAGCGGGTAGGGCGTTTTCCTTGCACGGGGTGGACCCGAACCCATATGGTCTCCTGAGCACCGTCAGGAGTAATTCCTGAGTGCAGAGCCAGGAGTAACCCTGAGCATCGCTGGGTGTGACCCCAAAAAAAAAAAAAAGAGTAGCCAGAATTTTTTTTTTTTATTTTTAAGAGCAGCCAGGGAGAGTCTGACCGCTGCTGCTGCTGGTTTGCTCAGGGACAGACCCCCAACTCCCTCGGAAGATGGAGGCAAATATCTGAAGGAATGACTTCTTACCTGTGCCCCTCCATCGGGGTGCCCGGCTAAAGCCCAGACTGTCTGGGCAGCAGGTTCCTGTGGATTGCACTGGCGGGCAAATGATTCACCCTCAAAACCAAACCACTTGGACTCAGAGATCAGAGCAGAACCCGGCGCCCTGCTGCACTCTGGGTCTATGCCCCGGGTTTGGAAGGTTCCCCGTCACCCCCTCCCCTTCTTCCTTTTCCTCTTGCAATTGTCAATGTTGCTCCTGCTTTCAAGGGCCCCCCTCCTCGCGCGCCATGCCGCGCACACACTACACACACACACCAAAGCGCTGTGGCGCAAAGCAACACGGGCTCTGTTTCGGCTGCCACGTGCCTCGCAGGCTGAGAGTGGCTGAGTTTTCCAAGACAAACTGGCACTCGGATCCTGCCAGATCTGAAAATGGCATCGCCAGCTCCGAGAGGCACACAGAGACCTGTGGGCGTGGGCCCCGCCCCACAACCTTTCCCATATGCCTCAAGCTATATGGGGCACCTCATTTTCTAAATCCAGTCGGCAAATTTAACCCTGGCTTCTAATTCCAGCACTTCCTCTAAATAGCTCCCAGCATTCCCAAGGCCCCGCAATCGCCACTCGACAGGGAAGCGCAGGTAGGCCAAGGGGCCGGGCTTTGTCTTCAAACCCCACCAAACCTGGCGGGCTGGGCTGGGAGCTCTGCTGTCAGCTGTAGGTGGGGGTGAGCCCCGAAATCACGGCTTCCCTCTGTCCTGGCCTGGGTAGGTGCTACCTGTACAATAAGCACCATTGGGATCTAAGCCTGCAAAGGGGGAGCACATGGCCAGACCCCTGCATGCCAGGGACTCGGCCCCCTCCTAGGCTCTCCACTGGGAAAGTGGTCACGTCCAGCTCATGAAGATGGGAACTAGTTGCAAGTACTTGAAATGAGGAAAAACACCATCCGGGCCCTCATCTGCTGAGTTGAGCTCTGGTGCCACTGGAGAGTTCCAGCTGCAATGCAGGTGGGTGTGTACCCCCCCACACACACACACACAGTGAGCAAGTGTGAGCACGAAACTATCCCAGCAAGCGCTACAACCAGAATGTGGGCAAGTAGCACAATTAAAGAGGAGCACCCTCGAGGGAGCACCCCACCCCAGGCAGCACAGCTCAGGCATGGTACCAGCCCAGTCACAACAACAGCGAAAGAGGGAATGAGTGGGGGTGGGGATAAACAGGTAAACACAATCAAGACTTTATGGATGGCATATTCATACCATTCGAAAGAGCTATGCTTGGAATATCACGCCTCACTGAAGTGAAAGAAGGAATCTGGAGCTCTGACCTCCGTCGCTGTTCCACAGTCAGGGATGCTGTCTCGTTTGCCAAGGCATCGAAAATCATATGGGCTGGACATGTAATGCGATTTGGAGACGACCGCTGGACTAGAGCCATTACCGGCTGGATCCCACGGGATGTCAAAAGATCACGTGGCCGCCCACCTACGAGATGGTCAGACTTCTCCGTCAAGACCCTGAATGAACGGTTTGAGGTTCTTTGTATTCCTGAAGCGACCAGATGCCATTGGGCTACACCGGCAAATGATAGGGTCAAATGGAAATATTACTGGTGCCTGCTCGAGCAAATCAACAAATAACAGGATGTCAAGTGATCAAGTGATATTCATACCAGGGTAATGCAAGACATCGTATTAGGTCGGGGGGGGGTCGGACACAGCTATAAGATGCAGAGACAGACTGCCTGAAACCACAGTGAGAGATTGTGGCTTTTCTCCCTGGCACCAGATTCTCAGGTGCAATGGAGCAAAGGCAAGGAGGGATCCAGTAGGTCCCAGGGGGATCGGGGTGAAAGGAGGAGCAATGGTGACTAAGTGACTGACAGAGAGCAGAGGGATGACTTTTGGGACACAGAAGCTGTTTGGAACCGCCCCGTACCTCACAGCACAGGTTGGTTTTCGTTCCACAGGGGGGACAGAACTAAGGGAATTTTTGTGGTTGTTCTTTTGTTTCTTTCGGTTATACCCTGCAGAGTTCAGGGTTGATTCCTGGCTCTGTGCTCAGGATCACTCCTGATGGGGATTGGGGGCTTGGGATTAATCTGAGTTGGCAGTGTGCAAGACTCCTCAGCCCAGTTAAGGGGAACTTTAATTCCTGTGTTATGAGAAAGGGTAAACCTCCACCTCGGAGGGATCCCTTCATGAAACAGGGAATCTATTCAGCCCAGGGTTCTTGCAGAAAACAGGCTCTCAGGCAAGAGGTGGGGGCAGGAACCTTTAGCCACCGGAGAGAAAAAAAACTCCTGGGCAGGAACCTGGGCTTGGCTCCAGCACATCTTATTAGGAAAGTTTCCCAGAGGCAGCAGAGTTGAAAGCATTTTGCTCCTGAACACTTGCCACCACCCACCTGGGTCATCTCACTGTCTTCTGAGCAGCTACCACCCCTTACTCCAACTGCGAGTCAACCCATCCAGAGTGACGCACCACCTTCGCCTGCACGCCGTGACTCAGCTGGGCATGGCTCTGGCAGACACATTCAGTCTACAGGTGCTGGTTTTTATTTTTTTTAAACAAATGCACGCAACTCCCAGCCCCAGAAATTCTAGAACGTCCCATCAGCTCTGGGCAACCTGCAGATCTGCAATGGACCCTGGCACAGGACTCTCAAATTCTGACCTCAGCTAAGTTCAACATTTTTCTTTTCTTTATTTATTTTTTTGCTTTTTGGGTCACACCTGGCAATGCTCAGGGGTTACTCCTGGCTTTGCACTCAGGAATTACTCCTGGCAGTGCTTGGGGACCATAAGGGGATGCCAAGGATTAAACTGGGAGGGGCGGCGTGCAAGGCAAATGCCCTACCCACTGTGCTGTCACTCCAGCACCCTCAACATTTTTCTAATCACAGGTCTCTTCCCCCACCCCCCCAAGTGCCACATTCAAAGAGTGTGTCTTACTTCAGTCCAGACGTAATGTTAAATATCTTTTAGGTGAAGCCCCTGTATCACAGTTCAACCAAGGTGCTGCTATATCCTGCATTCTTAAGCCAGTGGTCTGGTTACAGTGGGAAATGAATATCAACTTTGCAAACTTCCCACCTAGGAAATACAGGCAGCGGGGATGGGGTTAGGGGGTGTATCTGAACCCTCACCACAGCTTGTCTCCTAGGGTTGTTGTGAAAGTGCAATATGATTGTGCATGTGCAGTGATGGGTCTAGGGTCTGATATAGGGCACACCCCCAAATCCTCAGTGCCTTTTCCCTCTGTCCACACATTCCTACAGCTCAGGGAACAGATGTGTGCTCTTCAACATTCAGTTTTCACAATATTCCTGTGAGGTAGGAAGATGATGTAATCACCATCCAAGATTCCCTAGAGAAGATAAGGCTTGTGCCTTAGTAACTAGTGACAGGGGCACCAGGACTGGAACCCAGTCCTCTAACCCTACTAATAGCTCTCGGAGAGATGTAGGAGCATTGCTCATGACTCAGAGCCATCTGGGGTTGAAGTGGAAGGATAATTAGAAAATGCCAAGATGGATATATTTGGTTCCTACTGACAGAAACCCAGCTTGAACTGGCTAAGGAAGAATTTATTGGCTTCCTTACTAGATCTCTCTCTCTCTCAATTGCATGCTCTTATTCACTCATTCTCTTATTCTTTGTCATCATGTTTGTCTTCCTCTGTCTCTCTGAGTCTTTATCACTCTGACCCACTCCTTCTCTCTATTGCTCTTTCTCTATCAGTATGTCTCTTTCTCTTTCTCTTTCTCTTTCTTTTTCTCTGATTACCGTGTTATTAGAAAGGGTAGACCTACACTTTGAGGAGGGATCCCTTCGTGAAAGAGGATTGAAGGGATCCTCTTTCGATGGAATTAAAGTAATTCCTCTAATTCCGTCCCCCATGGGCTCCCTTCTCAGGCTGTGCCATCCTTGCAGAAGCAAGATGATGACTTGGCTTACATGCACCCAGGTTAGCAATCTCCAGAGAAAAGAAACTTTTGCAACAGCTGGCGCTGACCCAAGGACTTGGTATGGGGAACTCACTTGCTTCATGTGTCCATTCTTGCAACAATGGCACTTTTCAAAAAAGATGGGGCTATTGGCTGGCCACCATGAGTCACAGATCACTCCTGTGACCAGATGTGAGGTCAGCCTCCGCAGGACCCCCGAGCCTGAGAGGAAGGGAGTGCTGTGCCCTGGGACCCCTAGGACAGCCCAGGTGCTGCCAGGAAGGGAAGAGGAAGTAGATGGTGGCAGCCAGGCCACCTGACCTAGTTGGACAAAACAAGTGAGTGAACTGGGCCAACCAGAATTGTCGAGAATGGCTGTCCCAGTGCTCCCAAGGCCTCTCCCCACCTCATCTTGAGAGGCTGGTGCAAAGGTTTTACTTCTACAGGCACCAGGGAATCAAGCACCAGCCACAGGTCATCTGTCACCAGCTCTAGGTCCTCGCTCCTTGCCTGCAGTGGGGATTGTGAAGAGGGAAGTGGGGTTGCATTCCCCTCTCCTCACCTATTTGGTCTTTCCAGCCATCTCCCCCATCCTGAAACTGTCCTCGAAGATCTTCCCTGAACCACATTCTCTACATAAAGCCAGAGAGGGTTAAAAAAAAGCTCAGCCTTCGGGGCTGGAGTCATAGTACAACGGGTAGGGCTTTTGCCTTGCTTGGCGGCTGACACGGGTTCGATATCCGGCATCCCAAATGGTCCCCAGCACCGCCAGGAGTAATTCCTCAGCAAAGAGCCAGAAGAAACCCCTGAGTGTCGCATGGTGTGACCCAAAAAGCAAAAAAAAAAAAAATTAATTAAAAAAAAGAAACTCAGCCTTCAATGGTATACCACCAGTCACTCCTAACCCAGGGAGTAGCTAGAACTGGCTCTCTCCTCAGGCAAGGGTCCCGCAAGCCCTGTCTCTTCACTTAATAAAGGCTTTGGGTGAAGCTGAACACATTGGACTGGAGTTATTCCAGGAAGTTGACCCCAGGTTTCTTAGGATCCTTTGGTGCTTATGCTCCAGATTCGAAAGATGAGCGAGGCCCACTCCAAATTCTGCCAAAAAAAGCCCCCAGGAAACTCTGACATCCTCCCCCAGGACATCAGGCCCCCTCACAGAACTTCCCTTGTGCCCCACAAACACTCTCAGACCTTAGCAGCTAGCAGTCCCGGAACAGCAGTCACACCACAGCTAGGCCTTGCGCTGCTCCCACAAGCCCTCACCTATCCCTTCCCTCAAGGGCCAGGAAGCAGGATGTGAAAAGTCATTTGCCACAATTTCTCAATGGAGATTCTAGAAATTAAAACAAGCAAACAAACAAACAAACAAAAACCACCATGACAAAGCAGTACAAGGTCTGCCAAGTTCCTGGGGATGAACCAGGATGGTGAGTAGGTTTGGTCTTAGGCTTCCTTCTCCATCATCTTCCTCCCTCTCCCACAGGTCCCTGAGGCATCCTCTTCTCAGGTCCCTCACTGGAAGCACCCACAGGGGTTGAGAAGCACCGGAACAGTGGCTTTGGAGACGGTTGATATGGATGTTGGTGGTACATGAAAGAGACCCTCAGAGGCAATTGTTGAAAAGCAAGTGACAGGGCCGAGCGATAGTCCAGTGGGTGGGGCGTTTGCCTTGCATGTAGCCAACCGCATCCCATATGGTCCCCAAGCACCACCAGGAGCAACCCCTGAGCATTGCTGGGTGTTGCCCAAAAAAGCAAAAAAAGAGAGAGAGAGAGAGAGAGAGAGAGAGAGAGAGAAAGAGAAAAGAAAAAGCAAGTGACATATTCTTCAAAGCTCAAGGAGTGGGAGCTGAAGAGCTGACCCTGCAGCTTGGCCAGCGAAGGCGCGAATGAAGAGGAAACCCTCATGCTTCCCAAGCCCCAAATAAAACAAAACCGGGCCACTGTGTCACTGCCACCACCTGGACCTGCCCCAGCCCCATCACCAGCATTCCCACAAGCCCACGCTGGCTTCATCCAGTTCGCTTTTTCCCAATGACAGCCTGAGGATGCTTCTTCCAACGTGAGTTGAGTCATGTCATACCCTTGATCAAATCTTTCAAAGGTTACCAACTACCCAGAGTGAAAGCCAAGATTCTGACCGGGAATCAAAGACTGCACCTCCTCTAGCCTCTGCCAGGCTCCTTCCTCTCCCTCCTTCTCACAGTTTAAGCACCAGGAGACCTCAGGACATGACTCATGCTGCTTCTGCTTCCTAAAGAACCCCTATCACCGGCCAACACCACCTGCCCCACTTGCGAACAAGACTTTGGAAGCCTCTGTCCACTAAGCTCTCTACATCCACCTGAGCTCCTGCACAGGCCCTGACCCTACAGACTCTGCCCTTTGCTTTGGTGAGTGATTGACATGTGGCCCCGTGTGACTGTTGTCTAATAGTCTGTGTATCCACTAGACCAGGGATGCCAGAAGGAGAGGACCCACACTGCTTTGTTTTGATCTCCCCAGCTCCCCGTGACCCCAGCACACAGACACACACTATAAAGTTCAGAGAGAACCGAGTGACAGATCAGTGAATGACTGTCAGCTCATCTCCCAGGGCACCTATCCTGGAAACAAGAAGGTATATCTGGTGACTCCTGCACCCATACAAGCCTCCCTCTCCGGGGCACCAAGCAGCTTCCCCAGGTCAGGGTGGCAGACTGCACACGTGCTGCAATATTTCACACAGTGCTTGCCTTTAATAGATAGTGAGGCATTTCTGAAAACAGGTTCAGAGCAAGCTATGGGCAAGATGCTTGGGCAAGCACATAAGGTCGGGTTGCCCAAGCATCTTATCCTTCCCTGTATCTGCACTATTTTAGTTGTCACAATTGGAAGGCCACACTCAGCAGGGCAGAGTGTGGAGCTGGAACCACTCCAGGTGGTGCTGGGGAGGAGCTGTGTGGTGCCAGGGCTGGTGGTGTAGGGAGTGTCACCCTCAGGACCGCACACACACTAGGCATGTTCCTAGCACTTGAGCTAGGATCCTAGCCTTGTGGCTGCATCGTCAACCTGCACCTCATTTTCCAAGATGAGCAAAGGCTGGTTGGGGTTGGGGGGGGACTGGAAATGGATAAATAAATGGGAAAAGGGTGCTGTGAGGATGAGGTGAAGGGAGAATAGGGAAAGAAGGGGAAGACAGGGGACAGGAACACAGGAAAAGGGCAGAGCAAGAGAGGAAGGGAATGGGGCCAAGACCTTACATTAGTATTAGCATAATATGAGAAGATTTAAGTTTCCTCTCTCTGCCAGAACTGTACTTGACTGTCTAGGGTTTATGCTTCTTGCTTGCAGAGGCAGGGAAAGACGTGAGCCCTCATCTCTGATTTCTAGCAGCTCTGAGCATGACTCCCCATACCAGAGCTGGAGGTGGAAGCACCACCCCTGCATCCTGGACAGAAAAGCTCACTGCAGTGCTTAACCAGCTGTGTGAAGTGTGGGCTTGTAGAGTCATGGCCAGAACAAAGCTGATTCCCAAGGTGATCAAAGTTTGACAATCCCAGAAAATCTCACCATATCCGGAACAATGCAAGTGTATGCCACCTGCACGGCAGAGCCTGGCAAGCTACCCGTGTTGTATTTGATATGCCAAATACCAGTAACAATTATAGACCTCATTCCGGAATGGATTGAGGCTATTTATGTTCCTGGAGCAAGCAGATGCCCTTGGGCTCTACTAGCATGAGACAGGACATATGGAGATGTTACTGGGGCCCGCTCGAGCAAATTGATGAGCAACGGGAAGACAGTGATACAGTGATCCGGAACAAATTAGGTCTTTTTGTCCTATGCGCTTTAAAGATATCTATGAAAAGATTGGAGGAAAGTCGTGGATGGGAATTCCCAAGAAGATCAGGAAGACTGGGGTCCCACCAGTGATTCTCAGTCAACTGGGTTAGCTAGAGGTGTGGCCTTAGAGGCTCTTAAGCATGAGCTGGGGCGGGTCCTGGTGGCCCCTGGCACCACTAGGGCGGGCAGTACTGCATCCTTAGGTGCTAGTACTAAAATGCCAGTCCAGTTGACTAAGAATCACCAGGAATGGTCACAAAATCCAGACAAAGATTAAGTGAAGAACAAAAAAAAATCTCTATTTGATAAATTCTGAAAGAACATTTCCTTTTGCAGAAATGAAAGGATTGCCTCTGTTTCTGGAAAGGCCTAGACTCAGGATAAGTCAGGAAGGCTGATCTTGATGGCATTACCTGACTTCACAATTGTTCCCAGGAGTAAATCATTCAAATCCGGTTTCCCTCACCTGATACACATTGGGGAGACAGAGAACCAAAGAAGTAGAGATTTGTGTGGGTCAAAGAGGGCAGAATGGCAGGTAGGGGATTAGAAATCAAGGCTCCATTTCCTTCTGTCAGTAAGAGCATTGGCCATGGCAAAACCCCTCTTTACTCTAGGGGCTTGGCTGAGCACAGCTAATAATCTATACAATTCCTTTTAGCTTTCATTCTTTCCAGACACCAGGCTGTTGTTAATTCCCCCTTCATACAATCTTTTTTCTGAAGTGTGCTCATGTAAATGGCCCCTCTCGGGTTACACGCCTGAGTGATGGAAAACTGGTTCCTTAGGCATCCTCTCCAACAGTCCATTTGTGGTCTAGGAATCTGCCTCTCTTATGATTTCCTCTCATTGATCTCGGTCTGCATATAAGAATAATCCTGAACAAGAGACCTTATCTGGCTATACAACAGCTATTTAAAATTTAAAGGCATTCTGTTTAAAATTTAAAGACATATTCATATCAATAGACACAGAGAAAGCATTTGACAAGAATCAGCACCTGTTCCTGATAAAACCTCTCCATAAAATGGAAATCGAAGGAACCTTCCTCAATATAGTCAAAGCCATCTACCAAAAGCCTACAGCAAGCATCATTCTCAATAGGGGAAAGCTGAAAGCCTTCCCCTTAAGATCGGAGACAAGACAAAGATGCCCACTCACACTGTTCTATTCATAGAGTACTGGAAGTATTTGCCATAGCAATCACAGAAGAAAAGGAAATTAAGGGTATCCAGATAGGACAAGGAAGAAGTCAAGCTATCACTATTTGCAGATGACATGATATTATACCTAGAAAACCCTAAAATCTCTACCAAAAAGCTGCTTGAAACAATGGATACCTATAGTAGAGTGGCAGGGTACAAAATCAATACCCAAAAGTGAATGGATTTCCTACTATAAATAATAAAAGAGAAGAAAGGGACATCAAGAAAACGATCCCATTCACAATTGTGCCACAGAAAAATCAAATACCTAGGAATCAGCTTAACAAAGAGTGTAAAGGACCTGTACAAAGAAAACTACAAAACGCTGCTTCAAGAAATAAGAGGACACTAGGAAATGGAGACACATCCCCTGCTCATGGATTGGTAGAATTTACATTGTTAAAATGGTAATACTCCCTAGAGCTTTATACAGATTCAATGCGGTCCCTATAAGGATGCCCATGACATTCTTCAAAGAAGATGACCAAACACTCCTGAAATTTGTATGGAATACATACCCCACAGTATATATATATATATATATATATATAATGTATATATATATATGCATACATAATATATATATAGGAATGTATGTATATATATATATCACTTGATCACTTGGAATCCCATTATTCATCGATTTGCTTGAGCAGGTGCCAGTAACATTTCTATTTGACCCTATCACGTGCCAGTGTAGCCCAATAGCATCTGCTTGCTTCAGGAATATGAAGAGCCTCAAACCGTTCATTCAGGGTCTTGACAAAGAAGTCTGACCATACTGTAGGTGGGCGGCCACGTGATCTTTTGACTGCGCAGTGGGATCCAGTCGGTAATGGCTCTAGTCCAGCGGTCGTCTCCAAATCGCATTACATGTCCAGCCCATCTGATTTTCGATGCCTTGGCAAACAAGACAGCATCCCTGACTCTGGGATAGCGACGGAGGTCGGAACTCCGGATTCCTTCTCTCACTTGAGTGAGGTGTGATATTCTAAGCATAGCTCTTTTGATTCCTCTTTGGGAGACCCGGAATAGCATTCTCATCCTGCTTTCATAGGGCACAGGTCTCTGAGGCATATGTTAATGCAGGAAGAACCGTGGAGTCGAAGAGATGTGCCCAGAACCGGAGGTTCTTTGTCCTTTAGCTATTTCTTTGATGCTTTTGAAGGTGTTCCATGCTGCTCTCTTCCTCCTGCAGAGCTCAGGTTTTAGTTCATCACGTTGACTTCTCAGACCTTGGTATGCATAACTGCTGCATTCAGAGATGTTTGTTCTGTTGAGAGTGAATGGGGCCTCTGGAACTAGTTCATTTTTCATGAACATTGTTCTGTTGAGATTCAGCTATAGACCTATCTTTCCACATTGTTGGTCGAAGTCAGCCAGCATTTGTGCCGCTTGGCTAATGTTTGGTGTTATTATAATGATGTCCTCAGTGAAGCTGACCGTCTATCTTCACTCCCATTTCTTCCCATTCTAATTGTTGCATGATGTTCTTGAGGGTGGCGCTGAAGAGTTTCGGTGACATCAATGGTCACTTCCTTGTAGAATGGTGAAATCCTGGCGGTGAATCCGTAATACAGCTCACGAAGGATCTTGATGCATTGGGTTTGAACGCTCCTGTTTGGCTAGGGCTCCGATGTCTGCTTCCGGTCTCCACAGAATCAAAGTCTTTCTTTAAATTAATGAATGTGATACAAAGCGGCATCTTCAACACCCTACAAGCCTCGTTGAGCTTGGTTACCATGTGGATATGGTCGATTGTGCTGAATCCTTTTCAGAAGCAACCAGCTTGCTCGCATGGTTGTCCTTCACCTAATGTTCTGCCAATCCTGTTCAGGATGACTCGAGTGAACAGCTTGTAGATGACGGACAACAGGCAGATGGGGTGATAGTTGCCAATGTTGTGGATGTCTCCCTTCTTGAACAGTAGAACTGTCCTGCTGGTTTTCCATTGGGAGGGCACCTTGCATTTGGACAGGTAGCGTAAGGCCAAGCCAGTGTATTGATGAGTACCGACGGCAGATTCTTCAGGTGTTCGGGTCTGACTTTGTCTGGGCCTGATGTTGGTCCCTTCTTTACCGACAAAATGGCATGTCGGATTTCAGAAGGGAGAACATTGGGAATGACATACCCATCCTGTGGAATTTGGTATGTGGGCAGGTGGATGTGGCTATCAAAGAGATCTGAGTAGAAGTTGTGGATAATCTTCTCCATTGTTTTTCTGGAAGATGTGATAGATCCATCAGGACGTTGGAGGTCAGTCATCTTGGTCTTATAGTTGGCAAAGAACAGGCAGGCATTGCAAATGCTTTTCCCTGCTTCTGCTGCATCAGCCAGTATTTCTGCTCTTTTCTCTTTGAGGTCTTCTTTTATGGCTTCTCTGCAATGCTTTGCAAGCTTGGACGTTAGCATTTGGTTGCCTGAGGCTTGCGCCTTGCCACGCTGGCGAATGAGCGCGAGAGTTTTTTGAAGACAAGCGTCCTTTTGTGTCTTTCTCTCTGTGTGTGTTCTTCGCACAATCATGGAGGTGCTGAATCAGTCAGTTGTATTCTTCATTGATGCTGTCAATGATGGCATCTTCCCATGTTGCTGCAATGGTGCAAAAGAGTTCTACCAGTATATTCTTTGAGGCTCTTTATGTTCCTGGAATGAGCGGGTGCCGTTGGGCTCTACTTGCATGAGACAGGACATATGGAGATGTTACTGGTGCCCGCTCGAGCCAATCGATGATGAAGCGGAAGATAGTGATACAGTGATACAGTGAATATATGGATTAGGAGGTCTTGTCAATAGGTGGAATCAACTGCAAGTGTGTGGGAGTCAGAGGTTAGGTAAGACAGAGAAGGGAATAGTGTGCAAATAATCGTTGGAAATAATACCAGCCTAAAACTGAGCATTGAATATAGGCAAAGGGATACACATGAGAACCTCTAAATGTATGTATTGTAAACCACAATATGTAAGAGAAGGGAGAGAGAGAGAGAGAGAGAGAGAGAGAGAGAGAGAGAGAGAGGAGATAAAGAAACTGCGATAGAGGCAGGCTAGGGGAGGGGGGGGAGGATGGGGACATGGGTGGTGGGAAATGGGCACCAGTGGAGGAATGGGTGCTGTATGACTGTATGACTGAAAACCAAACATGAACATCTTTTTTTTTTTCTTTTTTGGGTCACACCCAGCAATGCTCAGGGGTTTCTCCTGGCTCTGCACTCAGGAATTACTCCTGGCGGTGCTTGGGGGACCATATGGGATGCCGGGGATCGAACCCGGCCGGCACAGGCCGGCCACGTGCAAGGCAAACACCCTCCCCACTGGACTATTGCTCTGGCCCACATCTTTGTAATTGTATATCTCACGGTGTTATAATTAAAAAAAAAATTTTTTTTTTTGCTTTTTGGCTCACACCCAGCAAAGTGCTCAGGGGTTACTTCTGGCTCTGCACTCAGGAATTACTCCTGGTGGTGCTGGGAGGGTGTCATATGGGATGCCAGGGATCGAACCCAAGTCAGCTGTGTGCAAGGCAAACGCCTCTACCACTATGCTATTATTCCAGTCCCAAACCCCCCCCCGTGCCCTCCCCCCCCCCCCCCCCCCCCCCCCCCCCCATGCAAGTCCATATAATAAAATATTTTTTAAAACTTTAAAGACATTCTCCTGGGCTGTGGCTCAGTGGTTAAGCGCATGCCTTGCATATATGAGACCTAGATTCCATCCCTGAACCACATTACCCTGGTCTCTGCTTTCCCAGTCCAATCTCTCATTCTATATAAGTGCTTTCCAGAGATCACAGCTCACAGAATTACCAATCTCTTTTTTTTTTTCTGGGGGTGGGGTTGAGTAGAGGGAAACATGTCTTTGGGCCACACCCAGATATGCTTAGAACACTTTTGGCTCTATAATCAGGAATCACTAAGTTCAGGGGACCATATGGGGTGCTGGAGATCAAACCCAGTTCAGTCACGTTCAAGGCAAGTCCCCCTCTGGCTGAACTATCTCTTCAGCCCCCAATGCCCATCTTAACACATAGTACCCAACATTAAGTTCGTCTGTATCCTAGCTGTGATCTCAGCAGAGTCCAGAGAATATTTCCAAGAATCTGGGGGAAACAGTGAGCTTGACTAGTAATGAAGTTCCCATTACCACTGGCGATGGGTAAGGTAGCTGTTCTTGTTATCTAAGGCATAGACATGATACGACTCTTTCCAAAAGCCATGGTTCCAGCTGGGACTGGTGTGGGATGCTGAATCTAAGCAGATGAAACAGGCTGTCTGTAATGGGGCACCCAGGCACTGATGACTGCATGAAGTAATTTCCATGGACAAGGGAAATGAGGGTAAGGCTTAATGCCAGCATGCTGAGGATGGAGAGAGGAAGGAAGAACACTGACATCTATGAAGTCAAGGACCTTTGAAGATGGCTCAGATCTGTGGAGAGTGGAGCTGGGAATGACGTTGATGTATATGGTTGGAAATGGGGGCCGTGGCAGCCTGCCTATTTCTGCTCACGACCATGGGGAATCTAGGGGTTTCATGGTGGAGCAAAGAGCCAAGATCAGGGCTCTCGCAGCATCCCAGCAGGCAGTAATAATAAGTCACACAGAGTAGTGTTCGGTGAGCTTCTTGTGGGCACCCAAGAAAATCCTAAGGGCACTTCGAAGGGAACCTGACGACCAGAGTTACATTTGGGAAATCTGAGCAAGCAGGTGGGATTATTACAGGTAATGAGTGCTCCATGGGACCAATAAACTGATGAAGCCCAGGAATCTGGGTTTTCTTCACCGTGACTTAACTAACCGTTACCAGAAGCGCTTCCCAATTAATAGCAATGAGGGCATGCAAGACTTTGCTGAGAAATTCCCCAGTAACGCCAAAAGCTGCAGGCCTGCAAACTGAATCATTGAGATTCAGAGGGAATTATAATTTCTGTTCACAGTTTCTCCCCCCCCCCTCCAAATAGCACTGAATGAAAAGGGAGCCAGTAAGTAGCAGGAGGTGTCACGGATCTCTGAAGAGTTTCGATCTTTATAATCCCCCTGAAACATCCTCATGGCTGTAGAAAATGGATCTCTGCTCCTCCTGTGGCTCCCTTCTTCGTGTGGTCCCTGAAAACAGAGAAAACTCATTTGGAAAGGAAATGCCTGGAAGCCAGGCTGCCTGCTTTGGGGAAGGCGAGGAATCTACTTTTCTTAGGGATACATTAAAATTAATCCAAGAAACAGATTTTGAACTTTCAGTCTCTGTGTGCTGACATCTGATGTTCCAGAACGATGAGCAAATGAGGAAAAAGCTCGGAAGTTATTTCCCTAGGAGGGCCTTGCTTCTTAATACCAACACCACCGGCATTCTCTGGAGTTTCTACACACACACACACACACACACACACACACACACACACACACAACACCCCTTCTAAATCTTGTTGAAAGCTGTTTGACATGTGAATGGTGAAAAATATCAAAGGGTTCTATTGCGGGCTAGAGAGAGTAAGAGGTGAAAGACTGACTCAGGCCCTCTAGCTCATTCTCTTGCTTTAAGTCTTGTCAGAGAGGCACCACTAACCCCCTCAAACATCCTACCCCAAACCTCATGGAGAAAACACTCCTGACAAAGAAGCCAAAGCTCTAGAGGCACCTCTGTTGCCCCAGGAAGGACAGAGTCTCAGGAAGGGACCCCACCTCAGGTGCTTGGTGGGACCATGGACCCTGCCCCAGCTCTCTATTGGTCGTGAGGCATCATCCCTCTGACAGCCACACTTTGGTAGCCCAAGGTTCATTCAGGTTCAAGCCCCTTTTTTTCAGACAGACTTTGAAGAAAAGATGTGTCTCTATACAATTTCTCCAGCAAGACACTCTGTGAGCCCTGCACAGGAGAATGGAGTCTCGATGCCAAAGTGGAATGGAGAGAGAGGGCTGGAGCACAGCTTTGCATGCTCCAAATATGGGTTGGATCCTGGCTCGTCACAGTGTCCCTGTGCTCTTCACACTCCCAACTACACTGAGTCGGGAGTAGCCCCAGCATCACTGGCTGCTGTGGCTTGGAAATAGTACAACAACAACAACAGCAACAAAATAGTTTTAAAATTCTTTTCGGAAGCCCAAAATGACTGGGTTCATTCACTGTCCCGGTTCAAGCAAGTCTTGGATGAGACAAACCGTTGGCATATGGATGGCAGAAAAGCAGCTGACTCAAGTAAACAGAGCCGGGTGCGCATCTAAATGGGACCGGGTGACTCACAGAGTGAGTTACGATGCCCTTCTATGCCCATCTGACTGCCTGTGGGTGGTTTTCCTAAACTCCCTTCATTTACTTACCTGTAAGTTCTCACCTCTTTTTTTTTAACGAATTATTTTAATCACAAACACATGAGAAAATGGAACTGATACACTAAAGCAGACATAAAAATCCAGGAAATGTGAGTCAAAATGACATGAGATGTCACTTCGCTCGTGTGGCAATGTCCTACCTTGAAACAGATGGGAACAAGGATTGTGGGAGTGTGGAGAAAGAGAGAGCTTCTGGGAATGTACAGTGTTCGCGGCGACACCCTGAGCCCATGTTCATTGCTGCA
Source organism: Cryptotis parvus (assembly GCA_021461705.1). Classification (NCBI taxonomy): domain Eukaryota; kingdom Metazoa; phylum Chordata; class Mammalia; order Eulipotyphla; family Soricidae; genus Cryptotis; species Cryptotis parvus. Next base: position 94,571 of record JAJIBD010007244.1, on the reverse strand, counting down.
CTGTCACCACAGCCAAGATCTGGGAACAAGCCTAGTGCTCCCAGGCAAAGATATGCATCCTTTCTCAACACAAGAGAACCCCGCCCAGCTGAGGGAAAACTTGACTCTTACCTTTTGCAGCAACATGGATGGAAATAGAGAGAGTCCTGTTAAATTAAACCGGTTAAGAAAAAGAAAGGCAAATGGGTTAGCTCACTCATAAAGAAACAAATTAAGGGAAGAAATAACATCAAATCCAAAACTAACCCTTAGGTTCTGATTGCAGAACTGAAAGTAACAGAGGCGGGTGGGGAGCGTCCATGGACAGTGGTGGAGTCTCAGGTACTTAGCTAGTGGGTGTAGTATAATGATGTCGATTTGATGTTTGGTGTTTTTTTATTTGTTTTGTTATTGTTGGTTTGGGGGGCATGCCTGATGGTGCTCGGAGCTTACTCTGAGCTCTATGCTCAGGGATCACTCCTGGTGTGACTTGGCACCATAGGAAATAATGACGATCAAATGCAGATCAGCAAGATACAAGGAAAGTGCTTCGCCCACTGTACCATCTTTCTGGGACCTTTTAAGTGCTTGTTTTTTTTTTAATCTATTTATCACCGCGATGATGAGCGGGAAGACAGACAGTGATCACCTGGAAATAGGGACACTATAAGTAATGTTGACTGTTAAAGAATGGCCCTAAGGATTCTCAGAGAAGACAAAGAACTAATCATCAATCACCTGGAGGGAAGTGCAGAAGGAAGAGATACTCCACTCTGGGCCACTAAGCCACGTCACCAGCTGGTGACGCTGCAGCTGAGGAGAGAGGAGAGAGCGGGACACCAGGGCCACCTCTGGTGACCAGACTCTCAGGACTCAGTGGGGACAAGGCAGAAGCAGCCACAGGTCCTGCAGAAACGCATGCACAGAGTGACCTCTCACTCAGCTCTGAGAAACAGTTGACTCCATCTTCAAACTTGGTCCCACCAAAAAAGAAAAAGCGCAAGCACAGCATGAGCAGCTAAGGAAATATCAGTTCTGTTTTTGCACAGTTGCCACATTTTCCGGCTGCAGATTGCTTCACTGTCCACAAAAGTCTCTGAAATAGTTCCCTGGCATTCTGGCTTCCTCAAGCTCCTGGGCTGCCTAAGAATCCAGACAGTTGTGGAAAATTTCCACACCACAATCGTGAAAGCACCGGAAATGACCAGGTAATGGTCCCCTGTCATTATTTTTAATCTGACCCAGGTATGCTGATCCAGAGACAGACATGGGGCAGAGCTGCTACTGGCTCTCACTGTGCCCAGTCGCTCATGAGGCGCCCGGGAGGAATAGCAGGTTCTAGCCCTGGCCCGCCACCCCAGCAGAGCCTCACAACAAGCCAGATGACCACCCACTCTATGAGGACCTCCATTTTCCACATCTGGACTTCCCCTTGTCAGAACTCCACCCAGCAGACCAGCCTATCACAGCCTGGCTCGCACAGCTGCAAGCGGCCGTGTGGTTCATCAATAAATGCTGGATTTTGAGATGACTACAAGAGTATGCTACCCACACGGCAGAGCCTGGCAAGCTACCCGTGTTGTATTTGATATGCTAGATACCAGTAACAATTATAGACCTCATTCCCATGACCTGATGGAATGGATTGGGGCTCTTTATGTTCCTGGAATGAGCGGATGCCCTTGGGCTCTACTTGCATGAGACAGGTCATATGGAGATGTTACTGGTGCCCGCTCAAGCAAATCGATGATGAACGGGAAGATAGTGATAGTGACGACTTTTTGTGCCACATCTGGCTGTGCTCACGGCTTACTCCTGGTTCTGAGCTCAAAGATCGCTCTTGGCAGTGTTTGGGGATCATATGTAGAACTGGGGATTCAGGCCAAAGGAGTCCAGGAATCACTGTCTTTCCATCTTGGTTAAAGAGCCTTCTGATTGCCTGTGAGTGGATGACATGTCTATGCTCTGTCATGCTGAACTCCCAGAGAGTTCCAAGGGTCACCAACTTAAGACAAGGAAGGGAGAATCTTTCCTCAGGCATTGTACCGGACAAGTCCAGGGACAGATGTGTGCTGGAGGGTGTGTTCTTCTTGAACGAATCAAGAAGGTGGAGAAAAAAAATAAGCTGTTTAGCTGGCTTGGCCCTAGGCTGTCGCTGCAGAGGAAAAGCCAGGTGAGGGTTGCTGGGAGGATGGAAGTGAGACAAGGGCATTCAATACCAGGGGAAGGGGGAGGCAGGGCAAAGTGGACCATGAGGGCATAACCCAGGATGCTCATGGCCAGCAGCTCACCCCATAAACTCAGGGGTGCTGCAGAGCCCAGGGAAACACCTTTGCTCTCCCACAGTGAGGAGTGGGGAGTGTTAGCTCCTGAAGGGCAGCCTGGACTCAGGGAAACTGAGACTGGAGACTTCTGAGTCTTGAAGAACTGGTAAGGTTCGGAGGGAGAGAAAAAATAGGGTGAAGTCAAAACCAACCCCAGAGGTGGGGTGGGGGTGAAGAAGGGGAGGGGAGGGAGAAAGGGAGAGAGAGAGAGAAGAAGGAAGGGAAGGAAGGAAGGAAAGAAGGAAGGAAGGAAGGAGAAGGAAGAAGGAAGGAAGAAGGAAGGAAGGAAGGAAGGAAGGAAGGAAGGAAGGAAGGAAGGAGGAGGAAGGAAGGAAGGAAGGAAGGAAGGGAAGGAAGGAAGGAAGGAAGGAAGGAAGGAAGGAAGGAAGGAAGGAAGGAAGGAAGGAAGGAAGGAAGGAAGGAAGGAAGGGAAGGAAGGAAGGAAGGAAGGAAGGAAGGAAGGAAGGAAGGAAGGAAGGAAGGAAGGGCCTCCTGGGCCAGATTAATAGTACAGCAGGTCCGGTGTTTGCCCTGCATGTGGCTAATGTGGGTTCAATCCACAGCACCCCATAATGTCCCTTGAGCACTGCCAGGAATTATCCTGAGCGCGGAAGGAGTATCTGCACAGTGCCCAAAAAAAAAATTATTCTTGGGTGGAGGGGTGCTGATTCGGGGTTATGTGGGGTGGGCGTGGCACCCTGAGGTTGGGTACTTTAAAGTGATGAGGTGGAGCTTAGATGGGAACTACAGGTGGGTTAGGAAAGAGAGAGTTGGGAGGGCTAGAGCTGAAGACCGTCTCGACTCAAATTTTTTATAGAGGGTGGCAGAGTAGGAACAAATCTCGTGGTGTTTAGCTGGGTGGGGTGGAATGCGCCTGGTTTTTGAGCTCTTCTGTCAACAACTAATAGAAGGAAGGAGGAAGAACAGGAATTAATCTACTGAATAATGTTTCTAAAAGACTTCTGGTGGGAGGGCAGTAGAGGGGCACTTATCAGGAGGGTTAGATTAACTTGGGTGTAATTTGGGGTGTGGAAGATAGGGCTAGACTGAAATTGGGTGTGGCTGAGCTGAACTCTTCTATTTATAGACCATTTTTGCAACAGTGTAGGGTGACTGGGTGCTCTGGGGGCGAGTGAGGCAGAAGTCTGACCTGGTCGGCTCAGGTGTCCCCCTGGCTCCTGGCCTCCACTTCTATTGGGGCCAGCCTGATTCTGCTGCTGGCCTGGATTTCCTGCGCTCCTGTTCATCGCCAGCTCGTCCTATATTTTCCTTTAGTGTGGCACTATTTGGAAGCCTCTTGATCATAAAGACACCATCCTCTCTCGAGGCACTGTGGCTCCACTAAGGCAGGAAGACTAGCCCATTGGGCACTTTGCAGGTTCCACCTCCGAATGCAGAGGGAGGGAGGGACATCCCTGTATGTGAGGGATGGCGGGTGCCCCTTGAATCATCAAGAAACAGGTAAACCTGGCTTGTGTCCCTCCTAGAAATCAGGCTTTGGCTACTTGAGTCTGCCAATGCGGGGCTGCGAGATCCTGTTTTCCTCACTCTCCCAAAGGGGCCTCTGGAGTCTCAACTCAAAACATTCCAGAACACCTCCCTCCCATTGGCAAGGGAGGGCTGAGGCTGTCTAATTTTAGGGTCTAACAGTTGGCATGCAATTAAAACTATATTTGTGATGGGCTTTGAAGGAGAATAATTTATTTATGGGTAAATTAGGATCACTGCAATACAAACAATCGCCCACGGATCAGGGATGCACGGGGGCTCCACCAGGAACCACAGCGTTGCCATTTTCACAACAGGGACTCACTGTTCCAACACAGGCATAGAATCCGACTTGTCTCAGACCATGTGTCAGCATTAGACCCAAACACAGTGGCTGCGGTTCCCAGTCAAGACCTGGGGTCTTAGCATTGGTTATGATTTGGATTACGTTATTTTATTTTATTTTGTTTTGTTTTTTGAGTCACACCCAGCAATGCTCAGGGGTTACTCCTGGTTCTGCACTCAGGAATTATTCCTGGTGGTCTGGGGTGGGGGTGCATATGGGATTCTGGGGATCAAGCCCAGGTCGGCTGTGTGCAAGGCAAACACCCAAAGAACATGTTCTCCTTTCTTTAAAGAAAGCACACTGGTATTGAAGTCCAGAACAGCAGACTGAGACTGTTTCGTGGTTGCTTTGTGTCTTTCTGAACCTTATGTCCAAAAGCCAGGAGATAGCAGAGGAGCTAAGGTGATTCCTTTGAATGTGGCTAACCTTGGTTTGAATCCCATCATGCACATGGCTCCCCAGAACTCAGCTAGGAGTTAGCCTTTGAACACAGTCAGGAATGAGCCCTTCGAGCCATTTGGGTATGGTCTAAAAGCAAAATAAACAAACAAATAAGCAAATACTCTGAGACTAGCAATGTAGGCTGAGAATATCAGCTGTTTGTCTGGTGTCAGATTTCTTAAGAAGAAGAGAGAAAAGCATATCTCCTTCTAATGAGAAATGAAAGAAAAAAAGAGCTCAAAAAGAGATTTGCCGCTGTGGTCCTGAGTAGGAGATTTCTACAACACCTAAGCTTCCCATCTTTGCATGTGCAGACCTACCTCAGAATACACAGTTCCAAAGGGTATGGCTGGGACCAGAGCAATAGTACAGTAGGTAGGACACTTGCCTTGCAAGCAGTTGACCTGGGTTCCATCCCCAGCATCCCATAGGTCCCTCAAGCACCGCCAGAAGTAATTCCTGAGCACAGAGTCAAGAGTAACCCCTGAGCATCGCTGGGTGTGGCCCCAAAACAAGAAAAAGAAAAACAAAGAGTGCATCTGGGCACTGCTTTCTGAGTAGAAGCCTCTCACACACCCTCCAGGTGAGAGCAGCAGGGGTGAGGACAGTCAGGGAGTCAAGGTGCCCCCAATATAGAAAGGATTCACTTTAAACAAGTTTAACCACAGAAATCATATTAACTGCTCCCTGCCCCCATGAGCTGTTCTGAGAAAAGAGCTGGAAACAATTCTATACAGAAAGTTTGACTTAAAATGGAAAGTTTTGGATGTGATAATTCAACTAAACAGACACAAGAGTAAACATAACAACTTTTAATAGCTTTTATGTCAGGACAGTGGAATTTAATGAAATGTTCTTTCAAATCTTCAAAAATAAGAATGTCCTATGCATATAATCTTTTGAAAGATAGTATAGGAGGTAAGTGCTTGTCTTATATGAGGCCAACCCTGCTTCAGACCCCTGCACCACACATGGGCCCCCGAGTCCGGCTTGGAATCACTCCTGAGCACAGAGCCAGGAGTAAGCTTTGGGCATTGCCTAGTGTAGCCCCAATCCCTGCCCACTGTCCCTGCCATCCCTTCTACCCCCACCAAGGGAGACAACACTTTAGGGCCTGGGTTCTATATTTGACTCAAAAGTGGGAGAAAGACAGAAAGAGCAACTTCTTCCAAACAATAGTTGATCTACAGTTTATACTGGAATTTTTAAAATACCTTCATTAAAAATGTGTCATTCATTAAGTGCAGGATGATAATATATCTAACATATATGAACATAAAACATAGGTTTCAAGGTGCAAGAAGGGGCAAAAGTGCCTGCCATGGAGGCAGGCTGGGGGGGGGGAGGGAATCAGGGGACATTGGTGGTGGGAAATGGGCACTGGTGGAGTGATGGGTGCTGGAACACTGTATGACTGAAAACCAAACAAGAACATCTTTGTAATTGTATATCTCATGGTGGCACAATAAAAACAAACAAATAAAAGTTAAATATCACTGTATCACTGTCACTGTCTTCCCGTTCATCATCGATTTGCTCGAGTGGGCACCACTAACATTTCTATATGTCCTGTCTCATGCTAGTAGAGCCCAAGGGCATCTGCTTGCTGCATGAACATAAAGAGCCTCAAACCATTCCATCAGGTCATGGGAATGAAGTCTATAATTGTTACTGGTATTTGGCATATCAAATATGACATGGGAGGCTTGCCAGGCTCTGCCATGCGGGTGGCATACTCTTGTAGTCACCTCTAAATCCAGCATTTATAGATGAACCGGGCTGTAATAGGCTCTTCTGCTGGGTGGAGTTCTGACGAGAGGGAAGTCCGGATGTGGAAAATGGCGGCCCTCATGGAGGGGGGGTCATCTGGCTTGTTTGTGAGGCTCTGCTGGGGTGGCGGGCCAGGGCTAGAACCCACCATCCCTCCCGGGTGCCTCGTGAGTGACTGGGCACAGGGAGAGCCAGTAGCAGCTCTGCCCCCATGTCTGTGAGTCTCTGGATCAGCATACCTGGGCCGGACTTGAAAAAGACTCCTGCAGGGTGGGTCCGATGATCCGGGGCTGTGATAGGCTGGTCTGCTGGGTGGAGTTCTGATGAGAGGAAAGTCGGATGTGGAAAATGGTGGACCTCATGGAGTGGGGGTCGTCTGGCTTGTTGTGAGGCTCTGCTGGGGTGGTGGGCCAGGGCTAGAACCCGCCATCCCTCCTGGGTGCCTCGTGAGCGGCTGGGTACAGGGAGAGCCGGTAGCAGCTCTGCCCCATGTCTGTGAGTCTCTTTAATTATTTATTTAAATAGTTAAATAAATAATTTTTAAAAAAAAGAAACACTGTTCATGTCTCACAGGGAGAAATGAGAATGCTGATGTGCTACTATAATTCTTGGGTGCTCACACTTATGATTCTGGGGTCGGTGTGGAGGGAAGAGGAGAAGGAAGATCCTTGCCCTGTGGGGAAGAAAAGCAAAAGATGGGTATGCATAATGAATGGTTAATGTTTGCTGGGATCTCAACTTAGTGGTATCCCTCTGTTTCTTAATAAAACCTGTGGGCCAAAAATGTCATTTTTTACATATTTGTGTTGCAACCAGTCTTATTTTCAGAAGTGAAAATAAGCCTAGAAAGGTCAGGACCACTAAGTTTTCTAAGTAAATAAATCAAGACAAATACATTATGTGTCTCCCCTCAGGCTTCTCTAATAAAATACCACTGAACCTGGTGGCTTATAAACAAGAGAAGTTTATTTTTTCACAGTCTGGAGGCCGGAAGTCCAAACTAGGTTAGGGGGGTCCAATGAAGTGACTGAATGAGAAACGCCTCTCCCCATCCAGAATCCCACCTGTCAATTCCTCAGAGAATTTCACTCAAGTCAAAATACTGCCCAGCCCACAAATCTTCAAAGGAAAGCTAATCCAAATTTTCTTTTTCTTTTCAGCAGCTGAAGGCAGGAACCCAGTGCTGCTTCAGGTTTACTTCCTGATTCTGTGCTCAGAGCTCTTTCTTGGTGGTGCTCAGGGGAACATGAGTGGAGCCAGGATGATACCGGGTTCAGCAGCATGCAAGGCAAAGTTCTGAGCCCCTGTACTGTCTCTCAGGCCCAATTCAGTTTTTTGGTCGACAAACTTGCTCCCCAGCAAGGAAGGGTAGAATTTCCATCCCTGGCACTATGCAGTCTGTTTGCTCAAAACTCTCCCTATGGTGGAGGTAAAGAGCAGCCCCCACGCCCGTGGGCCAGGTGCAGTTCATTCATCTCCACTGGGCATGCAACACTGTAGTGCTGCTGGAGTCAGCCCATTCCAGTTAGGCATGTGCAGTCTAACTCCAGGGGGCCACACTTGGCTCTGGAGCCTAGTGCAGTATCTCCTGGCAATGATGGGGAGGTTGCTGAACTGAATCGAAGCTTTAAAGCCCTGTGAACAGAGCTGAACTGCATTCCAAGCTCCTTTCAGGGGGACCAGCCAGGACGCTGTCTCCCCTATATTCAGGCACAAGTCCCCTTCCTGAACCGCCAGAAGCCCCTTCCCCCAATTGACTTTAAAACAGTTCTGGCACCCTGCAAATTTCCATTTCTCAAGAGTCAAAATGATACATTTGGCAAGCCAGTCAGAAATGCATCCTTTTTCTCAAGTGGAGAGTCCACTGCAGTGGGCTGACCAAGACTCAGGGCAGCCTGTATGTGGCCATCTGAAGTCGTCCTCAGCATCCCTGGGATTGTTGGAGTCCCTCTTTGGACCTTTTCCACCTCCCTCTCAGACATGTTTATTTGCAGTATCCATCCCTCCCTGTCCACCAAATCACCTCATTATCAGTGCTGTTTCCTGTCTCCCAGTACCTCACTTAGGACATCACTTTGGATCTCACAGTGATCCCTCTGCTGACTTCCCCTGAATCTCGGGGTGGTGGACCTACCTCCAGGTCATGCAGATTTGGTGGTGGACAGATGTTGTCTGAGGCAATCTCCCGAGGGGCTGGTTTGAGGACCCTTTCTTGCCAGACTCTGCAAGTTTCTAGTCTCTCTTTGATACTGATTATCTGGCTAAATATCTGGGTTTAGCCAGATAATCTGGGTTTGCATCTGGGTCCTAGGAGAGTGTTCCAAGATCTAGGTCATCTGATGAAGGTCTCTGAATTTCTCAGCAGAGACAAAGACTTTTCATTTTCTGGGCCAGGGGAACCTAAGTCTTCCCTACCTCACTTTTGAGAAGCCACCCCAGGAACCATGCTTGGTCTCAAACAGCTGAACAAAAGAACCTTTTGTAGCTTTACAGGATGAAACCCACGTCCAGGAACTAGATTGTCTTTATTTAGTAACTAGGGTTACTAGCTACCAGCTAATTGTTGAATTAGGTTCTATAAAATGCCTTGTGTTTTTAACAAATAATGGTAGTGCTAATTTGAGGGGAAGGATTATGCCTAGTCATCAGTGCTCTTAACTCTGTACTTAGGGGGTTCACTCTTGGTGGTAGTCAGGGACCAGATTTAGTGTAAAGGATCAAATGGAGGGCCGCTGCTGGCAGCATGCAAGGCAAGTGTCTCCCTATTTATTTAGTCCTAGCCTAAACATTTTTTTTAAAGTAGTTCATGTCTGAACTTTCAATAAAAAATTAAGAATTTTTTTTTGTGTATTTGTGTCAAGAGAAATTAAGATTCCTCTTTTTGTATTTTTGGCACCTGGATAGCACTATTCAAGTCAATATAATTTATGGTATCTTAAATAATGTATTTTTTTTTCTTTTTGGGTCACACCCAACGATGCTCAGGGGTTACTCCTGGCTCTGCACTCAGGAATCACTTCTGGCAGTGCTCTGGGAACCATATGGGATGCCAGGGATTGAACCCAGGTTAGCTGCTTGCAAGGCAAATGCCCCCTCCCGCTGTGCTATCACTCTGGCCCCCCACATATTATTTTAAATGTGATCTGGGATAAATTTTATAAATGAAAAACTAGCTTAATGGGGCCGGAGGCGATAGCCCAGTGGGTAGGGCGTTTGCCACGCCTTGCCGGCCCATGCCGGCCAGGGTTCGATCCCGGCATCCCATATGGTTCCCGAGCACCGCCAGGAGTAATTCCTGAGTGCAGAGCCAGGAGTAACCCCTGAGCATTGCCGGGTGTGACCCAAAAAGCAAAAAAAAAAAAAAAAAAAAAACTAGCTTAAAAATCTATTTAGTTCTGGGATGGAGAGACAGGTAGGGTACTTGCCTTGCATGTGGCTGATAAAGGTTCAATCCCTGGCATCCAATATGGTCCCGTGAGCCTGCCAGGAGTAATTCCTGAGCACAGAGACAGGAGCAATCCATGAGCATTGCTGAATGTGGCCCTAATACCTAAATAAATAAATAAAAATCATTTATTTTTATTTTGGGGGGCCAGATAAATAGTACACTGGATGAGGAGCTTGCCTTGCATGCATTACACCTAACCTGGGTTTGATATCCAGCACCACATATGGTCCCCTAAGTGATCACATATGGTCTCACCAAGGATCAGTAGTGATGCCTGATCACATGGTCCCCAAAAATCTTGAGTGATCCTTGATCGCAGAGCCAGGAATTAAGCCCTAAGCACAGACTGGCATGTTCAAACACCAAAACAGAAACTAAAAATTAAAATAAACACAAAATAAGTGGTCAAGTTTATGACAATTAAACAATTTTTACCATAATTATTTGGTCAAATAGGGATTAGGTGGAGAAGAAAATCTATTTAGTAACATATCTTCCATTCTTCCATATAAATCAGATCTAGTCCCCTTAACATTTTTGAGGTTTTTCCTTCTTGCCTATGGACTGGAATGGGTTCCAGATATTTTTTAAATATCCAGCCTTGGCATCCTAACCTAATGCTTCTAGATTTTATATTGAATAGAATTGAGACTGTCCTTTTTCTAACAAATCACGCAAGCTGGAGGTGGAACACTTACTATAGACTCCCTAAGAATCCCCACAGTGAATGAACTTTTGACAAAACTTCCACTAATTTTCTGAATGACACCAGAGACATTACAGTCCAAGAGAACCTGTCAGCTGATTATGCTTCCATTGATATATGCAAATAACTTTCCTGGCTAGATTTTCACTTTTTACATTTTGTACCGTCTTTCTTTTTTTTGCTTCTATATAGAAAAGTCTCTTATTCTGCACCAAGGATTCTAACCATCTTCCCAAAAGAAGGGCCAGAGTCCCTATGAAGCATTAGAGCAATAAGTGAGAGATTTTTACACTCCAGATAGAGGGTTTTTATCCCAACTAAGCAGGAAGTAGCTCCAGAAGACAAAGCAGCCTGTCTGTCCCCTGCCCCCCACAACCCCCCCAACACACACACACACACACACACACACACACACACCTTAAGAACAGAAATATAAAAGCTCTCCATGGATTAAGATAGAATGAAAATTGCATTTGCCCTCAACACTCTCAAGGAGCCAACCTAAAAATCCCTCAGAAAATTTGACTCAAGGCAAAACATCACTTAGTCTACTGTTTTTTCAGAGCAAGGCCTTTAAAAAAATGACAAACTTGTTCCCCAGTAAGGCAGGGCAGAAGTCCGAGCCTTGCCATTTCTACAACCTGTCTGCTCTATGGCCTTTTTTTGTGGCAGAACAGTCAACCATTCTGCCTTCTTGGGTGGGTCATGGCGTTTTTTCTCACTGTGACATCACAGTTCATGAGAACCCCATCTTCATGACCTAAATACCTCCCAGGGAACCCACCTCCAAATATGATCACATTAGGGATTGTATTTTGACAAATGAGTTAGGGCAGGGGAAAGGAGAACGATAAACATTCGTTCTATAGCTTAATATCCTAAGTCAAATAAACAGAAGGCTGCCTGGCTACAGCAGAGATAGTTTTCTCCAGAACTGTTTATTCTACTGCTTTTATTTCTTTAAGTTATTAGAGCAAAAGCAAGTCTTCAAAGACACTGGGCAGTCAAAGAGACAGTACAGAGGTTAAAGTGCTTGTCATGCGTGCAGCCAACCCGCAATCGATGTCTGGCACTTCACTTGGTACCCCTGAGCATCTCCAGGAGTTATGCCTAAGCACAGATCCAGGATAACCTTTAAGTACCATTGGGTATGCCCCTCCTACCCCCAAAAACTAAGAAATAAAAAGAGGTTGGACCAAAAACTCTGTATCGTTTTGCTTTCTTTAGATTAGTGTAAATGGGGCCGGAGTGATAGTCCAGCGGGTAGGGCATTTGCCTTGCAGCGGCCTACCCGGTTCGATCCTCGGCATCCCATAGGATCCCCGAGCACCACCAGGAGTAATTCCTGAGTGCAGAGCCAGGAGTAACCCCTGAGCATTGCTGGTTGGGTGTGAGAAGAAAAAAAAAAAGTTTAGTGTAACTATTATCACCCACAGAGGTCACAAAAATTTTCAGTGTCATAGCATCTCCAGTACTATGAGGATCTCAGTGTTCTGAGATCTTCTCTATCAGCATAGGAAGCACTGGCCTCCAGCAATCTACGGGATGTGGTTGCATTTGCTGGACTCATTAACAAAAAACAGTCCATTCACCAGTATGGGTTGCAACATCATATAAATGGAGTAGAGCTGAGTTTTGTAGAAAGAGGAAAGATGTCACCAGCGTACAAAACTTAAACCAATTCTCCCATCCAAATACTATCCAGGGCCACAACCCTACTTAGCTTCCAAGATCAGATGAAATTGGGCGTGTTGAGGGCGGGAAGGTGATAGAAAAACAGGAACCAATTCTGAAGGTTCACCAAGGAATGGATCTCCAGCTAGATTAGAGTCCAAATTTGTGCAAGCAATTGGTGTTGATCCAGAGCCCTCCCTTCTTTTTTTTTCCAAATTTTATTACACCACTTTTAGACATACAATTGCAAGATGCTCATGTAGAGTTATGGTTCTACAATGTTCCAACACCCATCCCTCCACCCAAACCCATCTCCCATCACCAATGTCCCCACCTCCCCCCCCCTCCCACACCTCAACTACTTGGCAGGTTCTGTATGTCTTTTCTCTCCCTCCTGCCTAACTTTCCTACACATCGTAGAATGCAGTACATTAAAGGACATAACTGTTTCCACTAGTTTGATGGACCGGGCGTCGCAAAGTGGCCGCGCCACTTAGGGGCCTCATGGTCAGCGTCTGGATAGCAAAGGTGGCGGCTAGTGTGGTGGGCGAGTCTCACCCGGCTGCTTCCGGGACCCCTCAGAGCTGATGGGCCCACTCCCAAAACCCATCTGTCCTCCTGGGAGCCCCATGGTCAGCTGAGCCTAGGGAGAGCCGGTTCCGCTTCCCAGCCGCCTTTGAGTCTCTGCATGTTATGGCCAGTTGCCCCAGGGCAGCTCTGGGTGGGGCCACCAGAATCAGACAAAATGGAGGGGGAAGGGCCTCCCCAACTCCATCTGCGAATTCAGGTGATTCTCGCTTCTGGTAGCTGCCTACTGGGCTCAAACTCGTTTGCTCGGTTATCTGATCTTGAGGTTCATCCCTCCTGGGTGGGCTGATTCGTTGCAGTGTCGGACAGCGAGGTGGCGGCTAGTGTGGTGGTGGAGTCTCACCGGCTGTTCTGCCCTCAGGGTGGGCCCCTCCCAAAACCCTCTGCCTCGGGGCCATGGTAGCTGAGCCTGAGGAGAGCCGGGTTCCAGCTTCCCCAACCACATTTGAGTCTCTGCGTGTTATCCGCCTTCCCTTCTTGAATTGATGCAAGTCTAATAATCTAAGTGTAGGTTTTTATTTTTATTTATTTTTTTCAGGTTTTTAAAAAATATTTTATTATACTGCTGTGAGATAAACAATTACAAAGACATTCATGTCCATGTTTCGATCATACATTGTTTCAGCACCAATCCCTCCACCAGTGCCCATTTCCCTCCACCAGTGTCCCCGATTCCTTCCCCTCTCCCCTATTCTGCCTCTATGGAGAGTTCTTTATTTCTCTCTCTCTCTCTCTCTCTCTCTCTCTCTCCCTTCTCATACACACTGTGGATTGCGATGCATACATACATTTAGAGGTTATCATGTGCATCTTTTTGCCTGTACTCAATACTCAGTTCTAGGCTAGTATTAGCACTTTAAATGTAGGTTTTTAAAAGGGAGGCAGGTCTACAACTGGGTGCAGACATCTGCAAACAGTTCTCCAGACAGCCTTGCAGACTCTGAGAGAAACAAGCCTGTGGGTCAGAGAAGCTTCTAAGGACAAGGTCATGATTTTGAAGTATCCTGGCAGACACAGAAGAGTTTGAGTGTCAGAGATAAGGGATTGCAGATAAACAATATTTGAGTCCCTATGACTCAACTACCTGGGTGCCATGTCTCTTTGTGGGGAGAAAAAAACTCACGTTCCAGGACTGATAAAGCTCTTCCCAAACTCTGCAGTGCTCCAGCAGCCACAAGGCCCTGGCAGGGCTGGTGTTGCAGCATGGTAGCAGTCTTTCTACAGCCCGGGGGGGTATTTTAGTTGCATGAGGAAGACTCTTGCTCTGTTGTTACACTACGTAAGTCCTATTAACCAACTTTTTATTAGGCAAACAAGAGAGCTCCTAGCATTAAAAGAGCTTAAGCATAGTCTAAAGAATTTCCATTGGATGGAAAATTGATTCAGCTGCTCTTAAGGTCCCTTTAAAGGGTGCTATGCTTCAAGTTTACAAGCAGACTTAAATATATCACTTTTCTTTGTCATTTCTGTTCAACTTAGATTACATTTATGAGAAAGGGTGAAACACACCCAAGAAGGGGCTGTGAGATACAACAGGTAGGCTCTTGCCTTTCTTGCAGCCAACTCAGGTTTAATCCCAGCAACCATGACAGGCGTACCACCCAAAACAGAGAAGGGGGAGAGCACCCAAGAAGGGCAACTTCCTACCTCACTGAGCTGCTGTGGAGGTTATCTGCATGTGTCAACCAGAAGGAAACATGAGATGCCCATATATGTGGTCAAACATTTTCTAGGTGAACATCCTTCAACCTTTCTACACCTGTGAACTGGTACCAGTCCATGGACTAGAGGTTGAAAGCTACTGTTTAAGGTGTTTACCGAAGTGTGTTTGGGGATGACACTAATATTTATATCAGCAAACTCTGGCATTAGATTAGATGAATATTTTAATTTCTAAAGCAGATTGCTTTCCATAATGTGATTGTCTTAGTCCAGTCAGTTGAAGGAATGACCAGAAAAGAATGACCCACACCCAGAGAGAGAGGATTTGCCTACAGGCTGCCTTAAGTCTTTATCAGCACTATCTACTTTTCTTGGTCACAAGCCTACCAGTTCACACTGCAGATTGAACTTGCCAGCCTCCATAAACACAAGGCAATTCTGTTCAGGGAGACGCTGGGGTCCCCAACAGTATCAGGACAGAAGTTCTCTTCTACCTCTGAGGCCACTGGGAGAATGGATGAAAACTCACGAGTCTGGCGCAGTTCCAAAAAGGCTTTTAATAGTACAAAAAGTTCTTCCACCACAATCCAATGTAATGAAAGAACTTTAACTCTGGTCAGAACTTAGACCATACATGAGAAGCCCAAATCTCCCACCAAAGAAGATCCCAATAGAGAGGAGTCCTACCAAAGATGGTCCTACCAGAAAGGAGTCCCACCAAAGAGAGAGAATCTCACCCGAAGAGAGCCCTACTAAAAAAAAAGGAAGAGTACCTCAAGTCAGTCCCCTTAAATACACCAAAGTAATCCTAACTTCAGGGAGGGTCTTGTCAACAAAGAACCTTAAACAGCTTCTAGATTGTAGAAGAGTGTAGAAGGGAGGTACCACACCCTATTATAGGTATAAACAAAGGATTATGCCAAGGACTAATCCCTTCTTCCGAGATTATCTCTTATGTAAAACACTGGGAGGGGGCTGGTATAAAATAATACATCTTAATTTCATGGGCTTCATGTGATCTAGATGGTACCCACAAGGTCGTTCCTATTTATTATCTGCACCAGGGTGATTCTGAGTATCTTGTTCTCTGCATACTGAAAGGGTCACATTTGCCTTCTTGAGGGCAAACAAGTATGATCCTTCCTATAATTTTAAACAATAGTCTCAATTTAGCCAGGGTGGTAGTCTCCTGGTAAATCCTAACTGTCCCACACTGGGTCCAGTGGGTATAAAAGAGGAGCTGTGCCCGATCTAGATAACATAGAAGTCTTAGTAGATGTATAATAATAAGTCAGAAGTTACTCATTCAGAGTCAAGGTAACTTCTGTAACTGCCACACCCTCCATCAGTGTTTACATAGAAGAGAGATCTCATTAGTATGAAGCCTGATTTAAGAACATGTAAATAGATTAAGCTGTGAGTGGATAAAACAGCAAAGCTCCCAAGCTAGCTAGGCCTGTCATCCACACAATTCCATATAATAATCTTCTTTATATACACAGGTGTGCATGTGTGTACACGTGTACACACACACACACACACACAAACACCACCCCTTATTGGTTCTGTTCCTCTGAAGGATCCTGACTAATACAGCCATTTACTGACTCTGCCTTTACTCCCAATACCCAGATGTAGAAAGCATTCCAAATCTCAGACCTCAGTAATCTCTGTATAGGTGAGATCACCCAGTCCCATAGCCTCAAAGATTACCATCTGCATGTCAATGGCTTTCACTTTATATCCAGTCCCAACTACTCTTTAGAGGTGCTGTCTGGACTACACTTCACACTTCTTCCTTGTTGTCCAATAAGATCTCAACATCCCAAACAGAATTCTGCCTTCTACGATTTTCTTTTTGCTCTCATTTATTTTAACTAATGGCACAACCACTCACCCAATGACTCAGGGTCAGTACCTAGAAGGCATCCTTAATTCCTTCCTTTCTATCTAGCCAACATTCAATCATTCAACAAGACCCACCAATTATGCCTGGGTACCCCCAATCTGTCCACTTCTCATCTTCACTACTGCTCTCAGATTTATTCTTTTTTTTTATTTAATTTTTTTTATTATTCCCCCACAAAAAATATTATTACACCATTTTAGACATACAGTTACAAGAAGATGCTCATGTAGAGTTTTGGTTCTACAGTGTTCCAACACCCATCCCTCCACCCAAACCCATCTCCCATCACCAATGTCCCCACCTCCCTCCCCCCTCCCACAGCTCAACTACTTGGCGGGTTCTGTATGTCTTTTTTCTCCTCTTTATCTCTCCCTCCCGCCAAACTTTCCTGGATATCGTGGGAATGCAGTGCATTAAAAGACATTACTGTTTCCACTATTTTAATGGACCGTCGCGGCCGCTTGCGCCCTGCCACCTGGACTCGAACTGGTTTTGCTCTGTTAATCTGGTCGTGAGGCAGTTTCCCAGCGTCCGGACAGCGAAAATGGTGGCTAGTGTGATGGGCGAAGTCTCATCCGGCTGCTTCCGGGACCCCCCAGAGGTGACGGGCCCACTCCCAAACAAAACCCATCTGCCCTCCTGGGGGGGTCCTAGTCAGCTGGGCCCGGGCGAGCTGAGTTCCAGCCTCCCCAGCTGCTTGTGAGGCTCTTCATGCTATGGCTGGCGGCCCCAGGGCTGCTCCTGGGCGGGGCCACCAGGCTCGACAAAATGGAGGGGGATCAGATTTATTCTTGATCCCGTTTCTTCTCTTTCTCTCCGTGTTAGGTGTGGTCACATTCCTTCCATGGTCCTTTTTTGCTGTTCTAGAACGTCCAAGTGACTTTTAACTTGAGACCACTACATTCATTGTACACTCTGCCCAAAAGATTGTCCCCAAATCTTTATAATGAATGTCTCCTTCACAGTTTAAGTGTTTTCTTCTTATCTTCCCCAATTACCTGCTCATTCTCATTTTCTTGCCCATGTTCTAGCCAGACACTAACACTGATTTGATTTCTTTTATGGAATGTTTGCCTTGAGCCAGGTTGACCTTTGGGTGAAATCCTGTTCACACATTTCCAGTTATCCAAAAATTACTCACTACTGCCCTGGGAAACAGCCACCTCCCCATTAGTCCTGATAGGGAGGACAGGGGAGATGCATATAGAAGGTGGAATTTGGGCCTGGTTCAAAGTGCTCAATGCAATGTAGATGGGGTTGAAAGAGAACACACCCACCTGAAAGGGAGGCAGTGAAGGAGACACCTGACAAGGCCAGGTTCCCCAGGCCCTAATGATAGACCCTACTTGTCCCTGGGAGAAGCAGGGAAAATAAGGCCTGCTGGTAGAAGAAACTTCATAGAAACATAGACCTGAGAAGTAAAGACATTGTTATTATTTAGGAATACTGCTTGAAAAAGATAGCATACACACACACACACACACACACACACACACACACACACACACACTCCTAGACTCAGTGAAAACCTTTTTTCACCCCAGAGGGAAAATGGAAGAATGGGAGGAATGAGGGAAAGGGACTTTTTCTTTTTCTTTTTTTTTTTTTTTTTTGGTGGTGAGATGGTAAATATTGTACATATGTAGAGGCACGGCACTAAGTACCTGAATTCCATAGTACTATAAACCAATGATAAGCCAGTTTAGCAGTGGTTTCTGATGCCGAGGCATTGAAGATCAGTTGACTACAAGACCCTTTCCGTCCACCCACTCAGGATTCAGGATTGGAAGGGAAGCGTATCCGTGATAGCACGCGGCACCTGGTCTTTCATCTCCAGCATTGCTCATCCTTACTGGAGCCTTCTGGCATATCAAAGCACAGATCACACCATCATCTCTTCCACTCGAACTTGATTATGTAAGTTAATGATCTTCCTACTTTTCCTGTCTTTCTTGTCATTCACAGGTTGCCTTTTTCTTCAGTGGATTTATTAGCCTTCTCTAACTCTATGAATATCTTGTTTAAATTGCAGGTTCCTCCTTCCAAGGAAGCAACAGACTTAATGTTCAAAATGACACCATATTGAAAGTGCTTTTTAAAATTTACATGGGTTGAAGATATAGTAGAGCATGTAGGTCATTTGACTTGTATACAGACGACCCAGGTTCAATTCCCAGAAGTATACATGGTCTCTAAATCCCTATCAGGGATGATCTCTGAGCACAAAAGGCAGGAGGGATGCCCTGAGCACTGCTTAAACCCAGAATAAAATAACACGTAGAGAGAAAAGTAGAGAAAACAACTGAACTCCATCTTCTCTCATTGCTCATTCTCCACAGGTAGAATGATGGACCAGGCCTTGCTCACACTCCTGTCAAACCACAGGACTGCAATTCTGATACTGTCACTGCCTATGTTACCCCCAAATCTCTACCATTTCTCTTGACAGCAAATTCAGTAGATAGAGTGATAGTGAATTGTGACCACTTTTAAAGTCAGAAACAGAATACTGATCTGCTGAAAATATGTAAGAAATGCAGTGGTTGTTTCAAACCATATATAAAGAATACCTAAGAATAAGAAGAGTAGCATTTCCAGGAATCAGTGTCTCTATCATATCAACAGGCTCTATGGAAAACTCATGGGAACTGATGGTCCAGAAATTCATTTCCAAACACAGATTCTTAACACCAATATCTTTTGAAGCCCCAGCTATAAGTAGGTGCTTAAAGAACACAAGAGTCTCTTCTAAAGTTCTTTAGTTTGGTTGGTTTTGGTTTTGTGTTGGGACAACACCAGATGGTGCTAAGAAACTACTGCCAACTCAGTGGTGCAGGGGATTGAACCCAGATTTGAAGAAGAAAAACTACCAGATCTTGCACTACCTCCTTGGGTTTTCTTCACTATTCTGTTGCCAAACAGTCAAATGCTGTTCTTATTAAAACCAGGGTTTGTCACTAAACAAGAGCATTTAACTGTGTTTCCACTGGGACTCCTCTAGCAAGCAATAGTAGCTAACACCAACTAAATTTGCCAAAAAAGGGGAATTCAGTGAGAACATGTTGTGGATGACATTCACTAAAGAAAGACTGGAAGAAAACAGGTCTCAAGAGATAGGACTTAAGAGACAGCTGTGAAAATTTATAGGGTTGTAATCTTCAGAACACCATTGGGGTTAGTGAGTGCCATTCTGTTTGTTTGCATTAATTATGGTGCATGGGATTGCCCTGACTTGGTCAATGTTATCAGACAAATCCTAGAAAACTGTAACCACTGGGAGACAGGCTAGTCTGAAACAATAAACAAGCTGCAACCCAAAAAGCAAGAGTGGTTGGTGCTGGGGATGGGAAGAGAAGGGTGTGGAGAGGGGAGGGAAGGATAAAATTAGACTCTGAACCAAGTGACTTACTGAGGAAAAGTGATAGTCCTGTCTCCTTTTCAGACTTGATGATGGTGGCAAATATAACACATTAGTTTCAGAAAAGTCTTAAGCATTGGTTTAGCCATCAGAGATGGCCACTTTGCATGGCAATCATCTTGCATTTACACAGGTACACCTTGTCCCACTGGACCTACCACTTCTCTTTATGGGTAGCTCACAAATTCTTCTCAGCCTCTAGCCATGGCATGTGTATCACAATGTAACTCTTTCACAATTTGATAACACAGGTGAATCTATGGCCCTGCGTTCCCTAGATACCCATAAGCTAAGTACTGCCTAATTTTTTTTCTTTTTTTGCTCTACTGCTATTTGGAGGAGGATATGTACTCAAAATATGGATCATTAGACTATCTTAATATTTCCTCCCATGAGTCTCTAAATAGGCCAACCATTTTCAAACTGACTTTCTCATAGTAGATTTATTTTTATGTTCCATATGAACCAAAGTCTTTAGCACTTCAGCAGAGGCCCATTTATTTATGCAGTTGGATTTATTTTTTCTTTTAGAAGATCCTGGCAGTCTTTTCAATAGCCCACATAAACCAAATATCACTTGGGGTGGTTGTTCTGTGTGTATTTAAAAAACAGCATATTTTTCTCTTTCAAGATTGGGGGGGGGCTGGTGGGAAACTGGGGACACTGGTGGTAGAAAATGTGCAATGGTGGAGGGGTGGGTGTTGGACCATTGTCTGACTGAAACCCAATCATGAATAACTTTGTAACTGTGTATCTCACGGTGATTCGAATTTTTAAAAAAAAAATTGTAATTAGGAGATTCAGATAATAAGGGAATGTCTACTCTTCCAATTTTGAGTCAAAATTAAAATGTTAATTTAAGACAAAATACTTGATGTTTCAATCTTTAATTCCCACCATGGAGCAAGCGTACAATGCCAGTCACTGCTACTATTGCAAGTACTGACAGAAATGTTGAGGTGATCACCAGTGGAGTGGGTTTTGTCTGATAACTGTGAAAGAAATGACAGGCTGCTGAAAATCTGTCTAGAATCCCAGACTCCTCTTTCCTTCATAAGCAATCCATAGGAGCAATCCACAGGTGCAATCCGTAGGAGTGCCTAGAAGCAGCAGCCTTCCACTTGGGCGGTGCTTGGACTTTAATGGTTTCCCCACTGTCACTCACAACAAGCAAGACTCAGGAGAGGAGTCAGAGTTCTCTTTCCAGAGCACAAACATGCCCATTGCCAGTCAGAACTCTCACAGTTTTCCACCTCACCTGGGATAAAACCCAAACAGGCAGCCAAGGCCTGACATAGTGCCCCCTGCCCACCTCTCCCTCTCAAGTTCTTTCCATTCCTTCAGCCGCCAGGTGGGGGTGCTTTTTGGGTCAGGTTTACAGCCCCTGCTGTTTTATAAGTTTCCAGGAGGCTCTACAGGCTGCTGTTCCCGCCTACGGCTCAGCTCTCCGGGTCCAATGGCAGATCTGAAGGGAGGCTTGAATGCTCACTCCTAAATGATCACCCCAGTCACAATCCTATCACCCTATCATCAGTGCTTTCTTCTTTCCCTGCAAATCATATGACGTTCTTATGTATGTCTCTCTTCTAGCAGAAGATACAGTCCATGTGAACAGAACTTCCAGGATGGATGCTGGATCCTCCTGTGTTTGACTACAAAGGTTCACCCATTCATCATAAAGGGGAACACGAGAAGGCAGAGACAGTAACACAAGGAATCTAAAGAGTGCAGTAGAACAAAGAATGGCAAGTCCCCTGGGACTCTGACCATTTCAGAGCACCTCTTATATTGAACCAAGTGCATGGACCTCTGAACTCACAGGACCCTGGGAAGAACGAGAGTCTCCAGAGAATACAGGGCCTCAGGGAAGAAAGATGAGAAGGAAGCACCTATTCTGAACGAAGGACTCAGGCTCCTAGAAATTCTAAATAATCCGATCAGGGGTTTTGACAGAACTTTTTTCTTTGTAGTCATGGGCTAAACATGTTCCTACTGTTCTCTCTAAAACAGAAGCCAAGATGGTTGGAGCAGAGACAAGATTACCTGGCAGTCAGAAAATATAGGTTAGAAGCCATGAACATCAACACTTTGTAGCTTGGTGGCTGGGGCCCTATTTCAAGAACAGCTAATTCAGCTAACTCCCTCCTGTATAAAGTGACATCACCACCACCACCTAGTTCATAGGTCACTGTGGAGAATCGGCCCCTGATTTCCTTCCATCCCTAAGGCTCTGTGGCTCTTTCTCCTTCCAACACTCGCCAAAAAATGACTTGGCATGCTCAAATGCTTTTACAGCATCAATAAGCAGCCTTTGGAAGGTTTGTTCCTGGAGCCTCCCAGAATCCATGAGCTGCGCTGAGTGAGCCAGAGGCCATCTTCTCCATCTTCTTGGCCTGGTCATGGTTCTACCTTTCACAGCGCAATAGCTTCACTGTACTGTGTTCTCCACGCAATGCTGAGATGACAAGCTCCTTCCCTCAGCTGGTATCAGGAATTCTGTTTCTTAGCAACACCCCTCCCACAGGCAATAAAAGACAGAACATAATTCCCTTTGGGCAACAGGAGTCAGCTCATCATTCTGAAAATGTGGCCAATTTCCCCCTTATTGGCAGAATTGGAAATCAGTTCTACACCTGGGAAAGAAAATACCGAGGAGACCCTTTAAAGCTGAGTTTGTGTTTGTGTGTTGGACACATTTTCCATTTGGGGGCCTGCTATTTCAGGGCTTAGTTCGAAAAGAGATTATAGAATTTTAATAGATCAGGCTCTGCTGTTCTTTATGATTCAAAATTAAGAATGAAGTCTTTCTAATTCTACTTTCTACATTACTACCTTCTAAGTTCATCTTTCAAGAAAGCAACAGCTTACTCATGTTAAATGCCGACTGAACGCTTAGGTGTTATATTCCAGATTTCAGAAAATAAAAATTTGACATTTTGAGTGTACATGCAAAGTTCACTGAAAGGTCAAAATCCAAATAAATCTAGTTTGTATCAAATTTTATTATCTAATTTTCCATTGAGTAAGACTAATAGCTACTATACTAAGAAATCGTGCTGGGTGTTCTACTTAGCACTTTGAATGCTTACTCCACACACTGTAACCTTCTGAGAGGTAACATTAATTTTCCTTAGCTCTAGATCTGAGGCTTATAAAGGTTATATAACTAGAACAAGGTCACACAACCAGCAACAAAGATCCGTGATCATAAGTAACATTAATTTTACTCTCTACTATTTTAGGATCTGTTCATCATTGCCTTTGACCGAGTCTGTTGACTCTAACTGAATGACTAAATAGAACCACTGGGCATGCACTCAGTCCTTTGAGCTCTCTCTCCCTCTCTGACCCAATATTTGATACTTAATCCCCTTACACTGCAATTGTAGGCTGCAAAGAAGCTCTGCTCAATGAACTCAGTGCCATATTTTAAAAAAAAAGTCGCAGTGAGCTTGGACTTATTTTCTGAACAGATAAGTTTCTCACCACCAGTGCCCAACTGTTTTCAGCTATTTGATAATAGGGTAATTTGCCACATCTTCCATGTGTGTGCAGGTCTATGGTGTCCTGTGTCACTAGGAGACTAGCAAGCAAAACAAATGTGGTCACCATTATTTAAAGTGTCTTCCATCTAAGTTTTTCTTAGACTTCGGACATGTGAATGGCTATCATTTTCTATGACTAAAAAAGTCTCACTGTTGTAATTTAATAAACCACTCCTTAAGTTTAGGACAAGAATTCTACAGAGAAGGACAGTAACAAATGAACTCAAGTAGAAATGAAGATCAGAAGAACTGGTCTTCAGTTCGAAGCTGGGGGGGTGGCGTGGGGGGGAGGGGGGGAGGCATAAGTTGGGGAACACTAGGGCAGCGGGGAGGGGAAAACGCCTGCTATGGAGGGACTGTGGGGGGGACGTTGGGGCTGTTGGTGGAGGGTAGTGGACACTGGTGAAGGGATTGGGGTTGGAATATTGAAAGCCTGGAACTCAATCAAAAATATCTTTAACTTTGTAATTCACGGTGATTCAATAAAATAAAAATAATTCCACAAATAAACTGTTATGTTATTTGTTGGGCTAATCTGATCAAGTATTTTCCATTAGCTCTGGGGTGCGGGGGAATATCTCTACATATGTTAAATCTGGGTGTCTGTATTTTTCTATGTGCACATATTAAATGAGTGTCTTGGCAGTTAATGTATATTGAATGGAATGTTTAAAAATGAAGTATGATATACTCATCCTTTCTTTCAGTTACCTTAAGATATTAATTAGACCATTGTTAAAAAACAAACATTTCTCTTAAAGGCCCATGAAATACTAGATGCTTGATGCATGTGTAAATAATAAAACCAAAGTTGTGTGCTCTGTGTACTCACAAAACCCAGGAGTAGAATTTTCTAGCAAACTAGAGGAAAAGCTCTGGACCAACTGTTCCCTCCCTCTGCGCAGTGCTCACCAGGTCTGTGACCGCTTTTAAAGTTCCCAGCCCCCCTCTAGGCCTCTTTACAGGTTGTTCTAAGCAACTTTACTTTCTGTTGTGACAGAGGGAATATGATGTTCACATTCAGAATCTAATGCCAAGAGTCATCTACCCAAGGTCATATAACCTCAGCAGTTAGAATACAATACTGATCCACTGAGTGCAGCTGAATTCTTGGGAAGAATAATGATGTAAGAAGGCTCTTGAAGCAACTCTAATTGATAAAACAAAAAGCCTCTTAATAATTCTGGTGCTTGTGACCCAGAATGATCTGAAATGAGGCACTCCTTCTTATCCCAAACACATGTACTGGGTCAAAATACCTCACCCCACATCCCTGACCTCACTGTTAAATTACATAGCCGAGGAACTAAAGAGACAGTACAGTGCGTAGGCACTTGGCGTGCATGCTATCAACCAGGGTTCAATCCCCCAGCCTCCCATATGGCTCCCGAACACTGCCAGGAGTAATTCCTGAGTACAGAGTAAGCCCTGAGCATTGCTGGATGTGACCCCAAATAAAAAATCAAACTGCTGAATTTAAAATAAAAAAGAATCCCTGCACAATTCACAAATGAAGACTGGTATTCAAAAGCAGAAGCTAACTGCTCAAGCTGATACCAATATTGATGGGGTAAGGAGTATCCAACAGTGAGGGAACTCGGGTTGGCACCTAAACAAGATACCGCCTCAAGTTCCAATCACACGGAGAGCTTGAATTGAATGCACACACACCGGAAGCCCTGGAAAGAGCATTCCCTTGAACAAAGGGGCAGAGAATGCTATAAGCTGCTGTGCCACTGAGACATCCTGAAGCTTTTGCTGTGTGCCCAGTCCTCTGCCTTAGGTTAGAAAATAAAATAACCAGAACTTTACGTCTGCACTTTGTGCAAACTTCAGATTCCCCTCCCCTCTACACAAGGATGCATAAGCTGAAACTTCAGTAGGAAGACACTCTCTCTGCATCCCTGAGCATCTGGGCTGCTCTACAGAGATTCTTCCTGGGCACACAGGTCTTTCACTGGAAGCAATGCTCCCTGCTGAAGAGAGCAACAATATCAGAACCACAGTTCTGGAAGGCACTGCGCTATCAAGATGAGACACCCCTCCACCCCCACGACTCCAGACAGTACAGCCGAAAATATAAAAGTTGGACTGTTTTAAGTTCTGAGCTAGGCCGAACCTGAAAAGGAACAGGAAAAGTGAACAAAAGGGAACTTCTAGAAATAAAGACACAGGCATTGAAAATTTAAAACCTACCAGATGCTTTAGACTGAGATCAGAGAGAACAGGATTTGCAAATGGAAGGAAAGATTAAGAAAACTACAGTCCAGTAAAGAGATGAAGGATATAAGAAAAAGTTCTGGGTGGCCAGAAATCAGGAAAGTCTAACAACATATCTGAGAGAAGCTCCAGAAGCAAAGAATGAGGCACAACTAATAGACACAAATATAATGGGTGGTAATTTTCCAGAACTAAAGAAAAGACACAAGTCCACAGACGGAAAAATCATACTGAGTCACAAGCAGAATAAATGCATAAAAAATATATAAATCCCTATCTAGTTATATCACAAGGAAACTGCAAAATGCTGCAGATAGACCATCTCAAAGCAAATGAAAAGACAGATTACCTAAGAAGGACTAAGAATGACAGAACCCCTCTGCGACAGCAGAGCTGACAGGCGATGGCACCTCTTCCCAGGTGCTGAGGATGCACTCACGTCAGTGTGAATCAACACGGCTTCACACCCCACCTGCCCAAAGAAGGTACTTGTGGCTACATCTTTCAAAAAGCATCTATATTTAACAGTATTTTTTGGGGGGGCTTTTTGGGTCACAGCTGGAGAGTACAGGGGTTACTCCTGGCTCAGTACTCAGGAATTACTCCTGGTGGTGCTTGGGGATATGGGATACCAGGGATCGAATCCAGGTTGACTGCAGCAAGGCAAATGCTCTTCCTGCTTACTAGCTATCACTCTGGTCCATATCTTTAATCCTATTAAAGGGTCCTGACTATACGTCTTTAAAGCATGCAAAGTATTTTAGAAAGAAAAATTTACCCCTCAAAAACGAAATGCAATAAAAAGCTATTGTTGAAACTAGCAAATAAGCGCATTCAAACACAAATGAAGATAATAACTAAATCATCCTTTTGGCAGGAGGAAGGCTGAGGCTGAGAAGGACCATCATTTTAAATTTTCAACCACCTGAAAGGTGCGAGGCGATGGCAGCTAAATGCTCCACTTCCTTCTAGTATGTACAGCCTGGAGAAATCAGTAAACATTATCTTAGTTTTCCAAGGCTCTCCAACAATGAACCACAACCTTGGTTTCAATCAACAGTAATTGCCAGGAGGCAGTCCAGGCAGTAAGGCTTTTCACATAATCTCTGAAGCAGAAGTAAGCCTTGAGAACTAGGTGTGGCTCAAGAACTAACTAAACAAACAAACAAGAATTATTTCCAAGTTGTAGAGTTCAAAGAACAAATTTAAAGTGTTAGCAGGATTATTTCCTGGAGTTTCTCAGAGAAACTTCTAGGTCATGCCTCTCAGCTCCAGCTGCCTACCAAGAACCTTTGTCACCAAGAACCTCTGTCATGCCCCCCCACTCTGATGTTTGCTGCCCCCAACCTGGTCTCTCCCCGTGCCTCTAGCAGTCTCTCTCCTTTTCTTTGTTTTTGTGCCACGCCCAGTGGTGCTCAGGGCTTATTCCTAGCTCTGTGCTCATGGATTACTCCTGGCGTGCTCAGGGATCATATCGGGTACTGGGCGTTGGACACCTGCAAGGCAAGTGTCCTACCCTCTGTACTATGATCCAGCTCCATCTTGCCTTCTCTAAGAACATGTTTTACCAGATTTAGTGCCATTCTCACTAACCCAGAATGATCTCAAGCTCTCCTCCTTAATTACTTAAATGAAAACCTCTACTGCAAGTAAGGTCAGTCTGAAGTTGTGGGCAAGCACAGCTTTTAAGAACCATACTACAACCTAGTGCACATTAAAATGTAAAGGTGAGGGGCCAAAGCAGTAATACAGCCAGTAGATAGGTTCTATCCCCAGCAACCCCTATGGTCCTGTGAGCACTGCCAGGAGTAATTCCTAAGTGAAGAACCATGAGTAACCAACCCCTGATATTAGCCAGGGTGCACCCCCACAAACACCAATAGCAACGTGTTTATCTTTTTGAACTAATGGGGGTGGGGGGAAATACACAGAACGATCAAGTTAAAACAGTTAAGTTTAGGTATGAGGTTGGAGCCGGAGCAATAGTACAGCAGGTAGGTGCTTGCTTTGCATGTAGCTGACCCACGTTCAATCCCTGGTAACTCATGTGATCCACCAAACCAGCCAAGCGTCATCCCTGAGCACAGAGCTAGGAGTAACCCTGAGCACTGCCATGTGTGGCCCTTCTAAACAAACATACAAACAAAAGATTCAATAGGTCAGTGCAAATATATTAGAGATCACTTTAAATGCAAACCACTTGAAATGCACATTTAATTTGGGGGGCCCAGAAGATGGCTCAATGGCTTACTGCACTTGTCAGGCAAGCTAAGGCCTCAAGTTCAAACCCAGAATAATAACTATATGCCTCTAGATCCTAAAAACAGTTGGGAGGGAAGATAAACATGCAAAATTTAATGCAATTGGTCAAAGACAAATTTGAAACAGACTGAAAATGAAACCAAAACCAAATCCTCATATACTGATCCAAATAGTCATGGCTTCATGTCTCATTCTCTAGAACTTTCCTCAGTCTTAGCCAGAAAGAACAATATTCTCATTTCATGACTGCCCAATGGCGGCATTAATTACAGACTATACAACAGAGGTTACTAGGTAGAAGAAGAGAAAACATGGCTTTACTTGGTTTTTGGTTTGAGGGGGTCACAGAGGCAGTGTTCAGGGTTACTCCTGGCTCTGTGTTCAGGGATCACTCCTGGTGGTGCCGTGAAACTGCAAGGAAGGGGAAAATGTAGAGGCAGGAATAAGACCCAGTTCTGCCCTGTGCAAGGCAAGTCAAGGAAAAGAATGCTTTTAAACCCAAATTCCTATACTCTGACAGTAGCAAAGGAGTTACTTATTCTGTTTTTCAAGGTTTTTCCAAAGTAGCTTTAGATGGTTTAAATGAGAAGCGAAAGGTTAAGCCCACAAGTTATTTTTGATCCCGCACTTATCTTTATTCTTCTGCCAATTCTACATCTTTTAAAAAATTCTTTGACATTCTAGACTGCAGAGAAAAGATCTCATTACCAAACCGGGTTGACTATGATTGTGAAATGCAATCATGGTGAGCAGAAATTGAGAACACACAGCATGAGCCAGATTTAACAAGATCAGAATACAAAAGTCACTTGCAAACACACACGCACACATTCAGAGGCTATTTCCTTCAATTTTATGTAAGAAACAGTAACATTTCAAAAATAAAATACTAAGCATGAATTTGAGTACAATGCTGTAAAAAAGATGAAGAAAACCCAATAAATTAGACTATGCACTTCTCTGCTAAACCTCATTTTAAGAAAAAAAATGAACTAGCCAGCAAATTCTAACAATGTGAACTTTAGTTAAAAAAAATCGTGTGGCTGGAGCAACAGTAGAGCGGGGAGGGTGTTTGCCTTGCACACAGACAACTTGGGTGTGATCCCCCAGCATCCCATATGGTCCCTGGAGCACCACAGGAGTAATTCCAGAGTGCAGAGCCAGGAGTAACCCCTGAGCATCTCTAGATCACTGTCACTGTATCACTGTCTTCCCGTTCATCATCGATTTGCTCGAGCAGGCCCCAGTAACATCTCCTTATGTCCTGTCTCATGCTAGTAGAGCCCAAGGGCATCTGCTTGCTCCAGGAACATAAAGAGCCTCAAACCATTATATTAGGTCATGGGAATGACCTAATATAATTGTTACTGGTATTTGGCATATCAAACACGACACGGGTAGCTTGCCAGGCTCTGCTGTGTGGGTAGCATACTCTTGTAGTCATCTCTAAATACAGCATTTATTGATGAACCCGCGCGGCGCGTGGCCGGGCTGTGATAGGCTGGTCTGCTGGGTGGAGTTCTGATGAGGGGGAAGTCCGGATGTGGAAAATGGAGGCCCTCATGGAGTGGGGGGGTTGTCTGGCTTGTTGCAAGGTTCTGCTGGCTGGTCAGGCCAGGGCTAGAACCTGCCATCCCTCCCTGGGCGCCTCGTGAGTGGCTGGGCACAGGGAGAGTCAGTAGCAGCTCTGCCCCATGTCTGTGAGTCTCTGGATCAACATACCTGGGCGGATTTAAAAAAGACTGCTGCAGGGTGGATCTCGATGAGCCAGGCTGTGATAGGCTAGTCTGCTGGGTAGAGTTCTGATGAGGGGGAATTCCGGATGTGGAAAATGGAGGCCCTCATGGAGTGGGGGGGTCATCTAGCTTGTTGCGAGGCTCAATAAATATTTACCATCTATATATTTCAGATCAACCAAAGTCATCTCAAGAAACTTACATTTCCAGGATTGGAGTAATAGTACAGTGGGTAGGGCACCTGACTTGCATGTGGCTGGCCAGGGTTTGATCCCCGGCATACAATATAGTCCCCCAAGTCTGCCAGCAGTGATTCCTGAGTGCAGAGCCAGAAGTAAGCCCTGAGTATTGCCTAGTTGCACCACCAAAAATTAAAAGTAAATTACAGAAAAGAAACCTACACATCAGAATGTATGGGAAAACAGATGATTTTAAAGCGAAATATAAATAAGTAAAACAGTGATCAATATAATGAATTAAAGTATAATAGAATAACTGGAGATGTGACCCAAAAAGAAAAAAAAATGTTTTGTTTTAGGGTCATACTCAGTGCTGCTCAAGGCTCACCTCTGGCTCTGCACGTGGGGATCACACCTGGCAATGCTGGAGGGACCATATGCCCATATGGAGTGTTGTGAACGAAACCTGGGTCAGCTGTGCTCAAGGCAAGCTGTTACCTGCTGTTCTAGCTCTCAGACATTCTCCTCCAAATACCAAGATATATAGTCTAAGGGATTTTAATGCAAGACCTACTTTAATTCTTTGCTTTGTTTTGGGCCTTCCCATCAGGCTGGGAGATACAGGGTATATTGTCAGAGCCCATGCATGAGCTGTCCTTTTAGCTCGCTGGTCCCCCTTATTTTCTTTTTTTGGGGGATCACACCCAGAAATGCTCAGGGGTTACTCCTGGTGGTGCACAAAGGAGCAAAGTGGGTGCTGGGGGTCGGACCCAGGAAGGCTGAATGCAAGCGAGTTCCCCTACCTGCTCTGCTCTCAGGCCCCTGTGTGTCAATCTTCCACGACAGAGTATTATTTGTCTTTACATCCCTGAACACTACATAGTGCTTGATGTGTAATAAATTTATTGAATACACTGGATAAATTCTCCTAGTTCCCTTCTGTCACAGACCCTTTCCCTAACTTTTGAGGAACAGGCGGATAAGTTGGAAACTCTGAAAGTGGGACCCAATGTTGTTCTTTCATAAGCCAAAGCAGTGTTCAGTACAGAACTCTAGGAGGTGTTATAAAAGTTACCAGCAATTCTCTTATGTGTGCTTTTTGGACAAATCAAGATGTTTCCTTATTTGATGGAGAGAATATTTTCTTTGAATAAAATCGTTAAAAAGGATACAGACTTCCATAATTATGCCCCCTACCTACTCCCAACAATCCTCAAATGCCACTTCAATACTTTCCTTTGAAAATGGCAGGAAGCGAAATTTCAACAAGTTAAACGTCTTATTCTACCTCATTAATCACAATTTCAAAATTTAACCAAAAAGCTAGAAAATCCACAGAGGCAATAAGACAATTCTAAAGAGTTTGGTCCGTATGACAATGAGCTCCAACAGAAGAGACAAACTGTAAGTGGGAATTGGCGGGCTTCTGCTTTAACCTTTAATCCATTTAATATGAACTTTTAAATATTCATGGTTTTATATACATTTTCAGTTTTTGTGTTTTTGCTTTTGAGGTCACACCAAGTGATGCTGAGAGGTTACTCTTGGCTTTGCACTCAGAAATTACTCCTGGCAGTGCTGAGCGAACAATATGGGATGCCGGGGATGGAAGTAGATGGGCAGCATGCAGGGCAAACATGCCGACCCACTTACATCACTCCAGCCATTTCTGGTTTTGAATTGGGAATTGTAGCCAAGAGCTGGGACTTAGAGCAGGAGTGTATCATGGTTACAATCAGAAACTCACATCACTCACAAGTTACTCTTTGATCAAAGTCTATTATAGTCATTAAAAAAGAATTGCTGGGGAAAACATGCTGCTGCAATTTTGGAAATAATTGTTAGATTTTGTAATATTAAAGACAAAATGACAGAGACCACAAATGCACATAGCACTGGGCTCTAGTAGACACACACACTAGGTATGATATTCTGACACTCCTAAATACAGTGTGCTCTGGGGCGAAAAGGAAGCAAAGCAGTAGGTTATAGGAGTTGTACCACCTTTTTTTTTTTTCCTTGGGTCACACCCGGCAATGCTCAAGGGTTTCTCCTGGCTCTGCACTCAGGAATTACTCCTGGCGGTGCTCGGGGACCATATGGGATTGCTGGGGATCAAACCCGGGCCAGCACGGGCCGGCTGCGTGCAAGGCAAACGCCCTACCCACTGGACTATAGCTCCGGCCCGTACCATTTCTTATTTAAAAAAGTTACACAAAGGCAAAGGGAAAAAAAACTAGATTCCAAGTTGGAGGTGTATGAACTCATGTATTTTAAATATAAAGATACAGACATATTTAAGATGTTTGAATACATGTTTGCATATACTCAGCAAGCACATCCAATCATGGCTTGAATCGAAATGCTTTTCTCCAAAAGAAAAGGGGGGAAAGAACACATAAACCTGTGGGATCTTAAAGGCACAGTACCTCCCAAGGTCTGTTAAGACAGCTGAGGCCAGGGTTCTGAAGCTGCCTGAAACTATAAATAGGGGCCCAAGGAAAGAAGGGGGAGGGGCTGGGAGGGCTTCCGGGCTGAGAGAGCAATGGCCTCTGGTGCCTGGCCAGCACCGAGGCCATGGGGCCCCTGTGCCTGAGTCAGATGGCCAGCACCAGGGGAGAAGCTGCTTCTGATGCCTAGGCCCGGGGGCCAGCACCAGAGCCACGGGGCCTGGTGCCTGAGCCAGAGAGCTGGCATCAAAGCTACAGGGTTACAAAGCTTCAGGGCTTCTGAGTATTAGGACCATTGGCAGTAGGGCATCAGGGAAGAACTCAAAGGATCAAAGACACAAGACATGGTAGCAAAAGATGAAATAGGTAGCTAGGGAAACAGGGACATAGCCGAGGAATCCAGAAAAAAGCCCTGGAAAGAAAAGTCCTCAACAGAAAGGACCTAAGGAAAAGGGTCCCCAGAGAAGTCCAGGAGAGGACCAGAAGGATGAAGCCTTGAAGAGAGGCATCCGGAAGTGAGGCCAGAGAAAAGAGGAGCCCACTCAGACCCCCCAAAAAGAGAGCAGCTTGCAGAACCAGAGAGGAACAGCACAGAGACCCCCAGAGAGAGCAGCCTTCAGGAAGAAAGACAGAGGTCCAGGAGAAAGGTACCTGCTGTCTGAGAGCAAGCAATGAGATGAAACAAAGTGACATTACAGAGTAACCTTCAGGAACCTCTAGCCTCAGATCAGAGGGAATAGGATCAGCATGGACATGGGGAAGGGGGCCAGTGAGTACTGCTGGGGACCCAGCTAGGCCCCAGCATCTGCTTCCATGGTCCTGACCCCCAAGTAATGTTAAGGCTATCAAATTCACAGGAGGTCCCTTGTCTGAAGCCTTGGGACCTCCCTGAGCGGGAGCCACAATTCCCCCTCCAATAGTTCACTTTAAGCCTTAACATAGGCCAACTGATGTCACTCAGGAGCGGCTGCCTTGCAGCTCTGAGGTCCTAGGTTCAATCCTTGGCACTACCAAATTTTTTTTAAAGAAATAAAAAGAACAGAATTCACTGTATTAATGGCTGATTCTAAAGGCTAGGCTGATTCAGGTTGTTTGTGTGTGTGTGTGTGTGTGTGTGTGTGTACACATCAGAAAATGCTTACTGATGTTCATCAATAAATGCTCGAGATTAGAGGTGACCACATAGTATCCCACCCACACGGCAGAGCCTGGCAAGCTACCCGTGTCGGGTTTGACATGCCAAATACCAGTAACAGTTATAGACCTCATTGCCATGATCTGATGGAATGGTTTGAGGCTCTTCGTGTTCCTGGAGTGAGCAGATGTTCTTGGGCTACATTAGCATGTGACAGGACGTATGGAGATGTTACTGGTGCCTGCTCAGGCAAATTGATGATCAACAGAAGACAAGTGATACAAGTGATATATATAATCTCAGCCACTGAACCAGAAAAAAGTGTAAGAATGAGAAATGGAGGCATACCAAAGGGACATGCTTCCCAATGTCCAAAGCTGGAATAATTAAGTCAAAACTTAATTTGACTTCCAGGGACAGATGTAGACATCCTGCCCCACCTCTACATGAGTAAGGATTACATTTAACAACTCAAAGACCAAATGGAAGGGAAAAGTGCTTTGGGGGAGGGGGGTGAAGTTTGGGGCAACACTCGGATCATTCAAGGCTCAAGGCTCACTTGTGGTAGGGCTCAGGGGATCACATACATGACTAGATAAAACCTGGATCAGCCTTGTGCAAGACAAATACCCCTACCCTCAGTGGTCACTTTCCTAAGGAGAAACCTGGCATATACTTTCTACTACTGGCTTTATTATCTTTGATTACTTAAGTCATTGTTGGTATGAGACGGGATATAATGCATACCTTGACCTCTGATTTTCTTCCCCAAAAATAATAGTGCCAAAAGAGTCAAGAAAAAAAAAAACCAGCTAAATCTGAATTGAACATTCTACAAAGCAACTTGCAAGTATTCTTCAAAAATGTCAAGGTCTAGGAAAACAGAGATTGAGAAATTGCTACAGATAAAGGAAATAAGATGACTAAATGCAGGATTTCAGTTGGTCTGCAAACAAAAGACAATACTAGAGGATAAAAGTGACATCCTGAAAGAGTCTGTAGTTTGGCTAATCATACTGTACCGAGTTCATCTCTTAGAATTTTCACAAACTATGTTTTGATGAACATGTATTTGTGTAAGATTTAATAGTTGGAGAAGCTAGATGAAGTAAAAACAATTTACACTAATTTTGCCATTTTCTATACATTTGAAATTACTCCAAAACTGTACCATTTCAATTTTCAAAAAAAAATAAAAACATCTTAAGTATCCTGATGCTAAGTATATCTTGAAAACATAGGATTTTTTGGTTCAAATCCTGAATATGCAATATATTCTTATAAATTGGATTATAGGGGCTGGAGTGACAGCACAGCAGGTAAGGCATTTGCCTTGCAAGCAGTCGACCGGGGTTCGATTCCCCGGCATCCCATATGGTCCCCTGAGCACCGCCGGGAGTAAATCCTGAGTGCAGAGCCAGGAGTAACCCCTGAGCATCATTGCCGGGTGTGACCCAAAAAGCAAAAAAAAAAAAAAAAAAAGTATATTTCCTTTTAAATATCGGTGGTGATGGTAACCAAAAAATACTTAGAAAACTGAAGTTAAAAAGGATAACAAAGCCTATATGTGTCATGCAGAGATACGTTAATGATTCAAAAGGGGAAAAACCTATATAACTGGATGTTTTGATTTATGCTTTAGGTTAGAAATTATGACCAAGATGGGATCAGAGAGAGAATTTAGCTGGTAGGGGGCACTTGCCTTGCACACAGCCGACCCAGGTTTGATTCCTGGCTCTCCATAGGGTTCCCCTAGCATCCTACTCCCGGCAGGGCTAATTCCCTGAGAGCAGAGGCAGAGTAATCACCTGGCACAGCCCTCAAAAATAAAATTAACAGCAACAAAATTATGAACAATAGCATCTTCTAGTCCTATTAAAACTTCTTGTACTGAGCATGTTATATATAGGAAAAGGTAGACACTAGATTTTAAAATTTTAACAAATGATAAAACATACCTTCATAGTAATATATTTATAAAATGATCATACCAACTCAGTTTTTCAGTCTCAGACTGGAGATGACACTGGCTGACCTTGGGTCAAGTCAGGGACAGTTCCTGAATGCCACTGGGTACGGCCCCCAAACCAGCAACCAAAACAAAACCAGTTTGTCCCTTGCATTTCAAGCATAGGTCTTCCCTTTACTGGAAATAAAGTGTACATTAAACAAGTCTATCACACTGAAGAATAAATGTCCTCTCAAGTTCTGATTGTAAATTACCAAACAGTTTTTTTTTCAACACAAGTTCACTATTACACATTGGGATAAGACCAGTATTAAAGAGTTAATAAGGGGCTGGGGAGATAGCTTGAAGGTTTGACCCTTGGAACTAGATAGTGCCCCCAAGCACTACCAGGAGAAAACTCCCAACAAAAATGACTAAGGGGGCCATCCAGAGAGACAGTAAAGCGGGCAAGGTGCCTGCCTTTCACAAAGGTGACCTGCGTTCAATTCCTGGCACCCTTTACGGTCCCTCAAGTCCGCCAGGCGTAACCCCTAAGCACAGAGCCAGGAAAAAGCACCAAGAACTGCTGGGTATGGCCCCAAAACAAAACAAAACTTAGTACAAATACACTTATATTTGGTGCAAATTAAATTTTATTAAACCTTCAATGAATGTTGTGGCATATCAGTTTCCATTGTGTGACAATTTATTGGCTGGCATCTGAATACAGTACTTCTTTTTGGAAAATACACAATGGGAATTGACAAAAGGGGAAACTAGTTATCAGTGATATGTGAGGGGAAAAAGATGATGACCAATTACTTTTAGCTTCCTAAAAGATTTCAAGTTTCAAGCAACAATGCTCCTGTTACAGTGTACAAGAATATGATCATTATCTCATCAGGCCCACAATTCTGAGAAAATTAATTTAGAACTATAAGGATTATTAATTAATATCTGCCAAATTCACCCTAAGGTTTCTTCTGGGTATTATCATTTTAAAAGTTATTCTCAAAGATAAGCAATTTCCCTAAGTCAAGGTAGATGGGGATCTCTGTAATATTGTACAAGACAGTTGTTATGTTGTGAGCTATCACTTAACTGCAAAATCGTTAACGGGCAACCTTTCAGCTTATACCCGTCAGGTTAATGGATAAGAAAATGACTATTTTTAAAGTCTATAACCCACTTGTCCTTATAGATTGGTATCTAATCTGATACCATCTCATTTCTCTTTTATAGAAATAATATAGTGGACCATCCAAAATTCAGCAAGTCTTAAATGGGTTTTGGGTAGAAACATTATCAAAATTTACACATTACTTCCAACGACATTACCATGCTCAAGGGTACAATAGATTTGACTCAAGTGAGTACAATTAAGTTCTCAACTGCTCACCATTAAGTTTAAAAAAAGCCCCAACAAATTTAAGTATTATTTAATTCAATCTCAGAACAAATTTGAGAATACTTTCTGACAAAGGTCTTAGTTAGACTCTGAGGTTTTCTTAACAATTGCTTAAAAAAATATAATCACAGGATAGTTCTGAACTGTTAAAAAGATTTTTCAAGAGCTCACAGGAACATGAGGAGATGGCAAGTAGCAGAGAATTGTATCCTAATCAAAATGACGCATTTTCATTACCAAGACAGAAATAGTCCTATGCTATCTACTTTCAGTGATGGAAAATGCTATTCTTTATACTAGAGATGCACTATTCAACTTCACCTGTGAAACAATGATGTATCTTGTTTTAGAAGAGTATGCAAGAGCTCCTTCCCCCTCTAATAAAAGGGAGAACAGAAAAATCTCTTTAAGAAATTCAATAGTTCATCTTTTGCCCAAAACACACCGAGGTCAACTAAGGTAGATTTACTACACCGTTCAAGTTAAAATAACTCAGATATATTTCACTCTTATATCACAGGTTAGAGGCAAAATATTGACATCTGGAATTTAAAATAGTTGTCTAAGTCAAATTATTAATATGTGGCAGTTGACTATTTCATCAAATTTATTCAGGGTAAATAAGATATTAAAATTTCATCAAAAGGTTGGACAACCAAGTTATATATCCAACTTGCCGTTTTCAATGGTGAAATTAAATTCACACTCTAGTAAAATGAGCAAGAATATCTTTAACTATTTAACCACAATTATTAAACAGCCTAACTTCATTTTTACTACTTGTCATTCTATTAGTTTTTTACTGAATAAAGTTGAAGATAAGCCTATGATGAGTGATAAGCCTATGATGAGTGAGAGATAAACATCCCATCGACCTTAGAAATGAAAGTCAACACGAAAATCCAAGTGATGCAGCTCATTAAACTCACAGGCGAACTGAGTTTTTCCTCAAACCAATAAGGAGCTTTTTATTCAGAACAATTTCATTTAAGACATTTGCAGGGCCAATATGCCATCATAAATTTTATTCTGAATAACAATAAAGTGCTGAATGAGAATTACCTGAATCTTTTTTAGTAACTTTTCACTTATCTTTTCTTAAGTTAAAAGAGCCCTTTCTGTGGCATTAGCAAAGCTGTTAGAAAACAAAAACAAAAACAAAAATGAAAAAAGGAAAAAGAAAAGATAGGCTAATTTTTAGTAAGGGAATAGAAGCACTGCAACCTTTTGTGTTTAACTATTGTGACAAATCATTGAGAGCAAAGTAATCCATGCAAGTTATTTTTAAAGGTATACTTAAGCTCAAAGAAAGAAAGAACACTGTTACTGACCTTTGATCCTAAGGCAGTAAATTGCGTACTAAAATACCTTAATTATCCTAGAGGCCTAGATCTGGCTTGGCAAGCATCATGCCACTGACATGCTTCAGCTCTTTTTGTAACTAAAAGTGATTTGCAGTTCAATTGCTGAGTAATTTTCCATGTGACTCATTAAGCTGTGTGATAAACTTTGAGGTTAAATTGCAGCGGATTCTCTACACCTAATCACATCATCAGCACAAGCAGGACAACGCTGACGCAGCATGAAAGGGGGTCGCTTTGTAACGATGCTTCCTTTGACGGCAGGATATATTAAGATGACAGACCTAAATTTCAACCGGGTTAATGAATTAGATTTGTTATCCAAATTTAGCACACAATAATTTCAGTGGCTTAGAGAGAAACCTCAAATGTGAGAAAAAAAAAAGTTGAGCTCAGATCATTAGTTGACTTGTGTAGCTCTAAAAAATACCATGCTACAAAAGAGTACTTTCATAAAATGAACTTTGTAACAAACTCAACAGTGTTGTGGGTTGAAGTTGACCAACTGCTGCATAGAAAATATGCTAACATACAACAGTCAAGTTTAAGCCGGTGCATAGAGAAGATAAAGCACTTATGGTAACTGCAAATGGTAACAAGTCCATAAAGTTTGTACCCCCTAGCATGGGTCCATAAGGGAAGGGAGACTATTTTAAGTAGAAAAGGTTAGGAAAAAAAATAAAGCAGAAATAGGGAGAAGCCTGAAGAGAAGTGAAAAGGAGGGCGGGGGTGGGGATAGGGGAGACTTTTCTATTGTATAAAATTCACAAACCAGTAAAGTATAAAGACACTGCTGAAAAACTCTTTCAAACACCCAACAGCAAACAAAACTAGAATGGGTAAGCCTTTGGCAGACAATTTTAAAAATTTGAATGACATTACATTTCTCAGTAATTCACAAACAATATATTATATGGTATATTTATATTAAATACTGGGAAACCAATCCTGTAAGTTTGATGCTTATAATGCTTTAGCCAATGAGAGCACGACGCTATCAAGCTAAATGAATGCTGGTGTTACCACAACAGTGCTCATTCATGAAACAACTGTTAACAATTCGGTGCTTTAACAGTGCTAAACTATAGTCAAATTATCATCTATGAAGTGAAACAAAAGTCTCTAGCTTTTCTGGGATATGCCCTTTATAATATATTCTATGATTCACTATGACTCGAGCAGCGAGACACTGCAGTGTGGTATGATTTATGGGCTGGATCAAATTTTTAGCTATTTCCTTCTCGTCTAGCAGGTCACTGGCAGTTTGTTTGTGCAAGTTTGTGGCATCAAAATGTGCACCCGACTTAATAAGGAGATTCATGATGTCCGGATGGTTGTTGAGAGCAGCGATATGGAGGGGACTGTTGTCATCGGAGTCTCTGACGTTCACGTCAGCACCACACTCTATCAGTATCGCAGTAACCTGCAGAGATGGGAATTTACAAACAGGGTACCGCCCTACACAGGTAGTATTTTTGTCCACAGCCAGATGAAGAGGGCTAAAGTTGTTCTTCCCCCTTGGATGCAGCTTCAGAAATCTGTAGATAGTCTGTTTTTTGAAGTGGTCCTGTTCTAGAGTACAAGGAATCTTTTCTAACAAACATATTAAGTGCAAAATGATGGAAAGCGCCTTATTCAACTGTATCGGGTCAGCTGGACACTGGGTTTGCTTGATAGCTCGTTCTATTTCAAGGACACTTTTGCAAAGGATGCCCATAAGATCGTCAAATGTAACAGTGGTGCCCAGCAGGCCTTTAGCCCTATCCTGTAGCATGAAAGAGAAGAGTTCCAAAAGATAATAAGCTGCTGGCAGTCATTGGGCTTAAAGGGTCCAAGTTGTTCTGCTGCATTTCCAAAGCGTATTTCCACAGGTTGATGCAGCGCTTGAAATTCCCGGAGTCTGCATAAACAGCGCCTCTGTATCGAATATAGTATGAGGTATCAGGATGAGAAGGACCAAGAATACGTTCTCTAATTAGCAGAGCCTGCATTCTCATCTCGTCGGGATCAGCAATAAGACCCTCTAGCTCTTCTGCACTATTTACCTCCTTGGCATAATCATAAGCCATTATTAGTGTCTGTGGTACTGGTTTGCTAATTATATTAGTCCTATCACTGTACCTCATGTTCATTGCCTTTTCCAGTATTTCAAAGCTCCCAGAAGATCTCGTTTTTTGTCTACAAATGTTGCTCCCAGGAGTTCTAAAGCATTGATCCGTTCGGTCTTGCTGGTTTGTGCATGGTGAGTCAGAAAATCCACAATATTTGTGTGACCAGTCACACTTGCTGAGAGAAGGGGAGTCATTCCATAACCATCCTTTTCCATCTTGGCACAATACATGAGAAGCATCTTCATGATGTCCAAACTTCCAGATTCTGCACAATCATGCAATGCAGTATTACCTTAGGAAGAGGAAAAAAAAAAGAGAGATAATGTATTTGGAAGGACCAGGCTATGATGTAATACAAGTGTAAACTTTAGAACCCAACAAAAAGCAAGAAGCACAAATGAGGAAGGAAGAAAAGATTTCCAGCATCTAAAGCTTTTTAAAACACAAGAAAAGGTTATAAAGAAACACTCAGCTTGAATAAATAAAGACTGAATAAATGAAATGACCAAATTAGGCATGGAAAGATTTCCAAAGTTATGGCATCTGGGTATTTTTAACAATGTTTTCAAGTGTACATTTGGTGACTAAAAACTGATTAAATGGAATTAACTAGCTATTCAGAGTTTTGCTGACAGTCACTTAACTTTCTGGGTCAGCTTCTGCACTTATAAGTGAGAATTCAAACAATAATATTAAAACTTCTGATTTGATTCTAAGAGTAGTGAGAAATCATGTTTTTAATATTCGACTGCCAATTGAATTTCAGCAATTTTCTGTCAAGATTTTTTGGTAATAAAGTACTTTATAAGAAAAAATAACTGCAATGGAATCTGAAAAATAAGTGGGTGGTTCAGTATGAACTTTAAAAGGAGACATCTGAAGTGTCCTTTCATAATGGATTATTTCCCATTGTAATTTAATTTTTTAAAACGTCCTTTTTAGATGTACTAAATGTTCTAACACTGTCCTGTTCTTCCCACACGTGGATTAAAACTGCCACCAGACACTGGGCACATTAGAAGTCTATATGAAACATATTAAGACATTATAATTATTCAAGTAGTTTAGCAATCTAAAATTAATGTCTTAAGTATTTTACTGATTATCAAAACAAATTCATCCGGCTGCTCTTTAATATTTACATTTGCTTTTTCACAGAAAATGTCAGTGGTGAACCCTGTAGGAGCATGCACAGGAGTCCACTAAAGAGGCTGACAGTTCGATCCTTAGAAAGAGCTACGTAAAAGCACCGTGCTGGCATCTAGAACTTGTTTGATGAACAGCTCCAAGTTACAAGACTTGCCCTAAACAACAAGGGCGGCTCAACGTGCCTACATTGTACAAACAACGTGGTAATGCCCAACACCTACTCTCCTTCTGGAAGCCTAGGGCAGGTCTCAGCAAAAAGTGCCTCCATGTGTCTCTAACGGGTTTCCCTGGGCAAAAACATTTCACACGTGTATTTATGCTGCTATGGAGAAGACTGGAAGGAGAGAGCAAAAAAAAAAGCCGGGCGTACATTCCTCTGGACCCCACTGTGCCTTCTTCCCTTATGATCAAGCTGCATGATCTATTACATCACTGTCACAAATGTTAGCTGTGAGTATAATTATACAGTGAGTCACCTCTATGCATGGGAGTGGCCTTGGAGACCCCTGACTCAGCACATGCACTAAAAAACAGCTTAAGCCTAAAAACTTGACAAAACAAATGTACTTTGTAACTGAAACACAAAAGTGTAGGTCATACAGTAGGGCTTTAATTTCTTCATGAAATTATTCTACTTAGTCCTTAATTCTGTTTATGAGGAAAACTCGGACTATGTTCACACTGACCAGGATTTCAAAGGCTCACAATGGAGTATTGTTGATTCAACATATTAATAATGTATAAGGTAGCCAAGCCCTGAGAGAACTTAGAATTTCTGACTATTTAAGTTCATTTGTTCAAAATAATTTTATTTAAACATGTATTTTTAATTTTTTTATCATTTATTTGAATTGACTCCCCACTATTTTCATTTTCATAAGAAACTGACAGTATAAGAGAAATATGAATAGAAAATGAAGGCTTAGACAGTATTCTGCTATATTCAGAGTAACATATAATCAAGAACAAAAATGCTGCTAAAGCTAGTGTTGTAACGAACTGAATTCCTATATGGAAAAGATATAGAATGTGTACTTTTTCAGTATGTACATGCAGTGATTTTTTAAGTGTTCAAAAATAATAATAAAGCCTTTCACATCTAGCAAAGCCAGATAACATCACTCTCCCACTAAAAACCGAAAAAAGTATTTAAAAAACAAAATCTGTCTGAGGGGCCAGAGCGATAGTACAACAGGTAGGGTGTTTGCCTTGCATACGGCCAATCTGGGTTGGATCTTCAACATCCCATATGGTCTCCTTGCACTAGACGTAAGTCCTGAGTGCAAAGCCCAGAAACCCCTGAGCATAGCCAGATATGGCCAACAAACAAACAAAACAAAATGTAAACATTAAAGATGGGAACAACACCCAGAAGAAATAAAATTTTAAGTCTGAATTGGGAGGTAAGGATCCCCCTGGGGCCTCTAATGATTCTATAAAAGGAAGCTAAAAACTAAACAGAGCTTCTGACAACCTTGCAGGACAATGGAGAAAACAAATCAGACCGATAACAATCCCCTACATTTATGGTTATAGCCCCAGAAGGTGGCAATTTAAGATGACAGCTAGAGAGTACAGAAGGTACCTCTTGCATGCAGCAGACACTAGTTCAATCCCCATATTGTCCCCAGAGACCTGCCAGGAGTCAACCCTGAGTACAGCTAGGTGTGGCCCAAAAACAAAACAAAAAAAATAAAACAGTTGATAGAAAAGGCCAATCAAAGATCTAGAGAATAGCTATTAGACACAGACTTTAAAATAATTATGCTTAGGGCCATAGTGATAGATAGCACAGCAGGCAGGGCGTTTGCCTTGTATACCACTGACCTGGGTTTGATACCTGGATCCCATATGGTACCCCAAGCACTGCCAGGACTAATTCCTCAGTGCAGAGCCAGGAGCAACCCCTGAACAATGCCAGGTATGGCACCAAAAGAAAAAAT
This sequence comes from Cryptotis parvus, assembly GCA_021461705.1. Classification (NCBI taxonomy): domain Eukaryota; kingdom Metazoa; phylum Chordata; class Mammalia; order Eulipotyphla; family Soricidae; genus Cryptotis; species Cryptotis parvus. The sequence goes on along the minus strand of JAJIBD010007244.1, from coordinate 51,371 downwards.
TTAAAATAATTAGCATAGTCAAAAATTAAGAAAGGACGGAGCGATAGTCCAGCAGGTAGAGCGTTTGCCTTGCACGCGGCTGGCCCATGCAGACCTGGGTTCGATCCCCGGCATCCCATATGGTCCCCTGAGCACCGCCAGGAGTGATTCCTGAGTGCAGAGCCAGGAGAAACCCCTGAGCATTGCCGGATGTGACCCAAAGAGCAAAAAAAAAAAAAGAAAAAGAAAAGAAAAGAAAAAAGAAAAAAATGAAAAATTAAGAAATGATTAAGAATTAGACAAAAAGTAGAAAAGAACCAAATGGTCATTCTCAAAACTGGACAACTTGGTAAAAGCAGATTACATGTAGCTGAAGACAGAATTGGTAAACTAAGAAAAATAAAAGGTACACAAAAGCATGGTGAAAGAACGAAACATAGACTGTAAAATAAGCTATTTTCATGTCAAGTTACAAGAGGAAAATAGTCAATTAAATCTAGAAAAAACAGAAGCAATAAAAGGTAGAAATAAATGAAAAGAGAATCACCATATTATCAAAACAATAAAAATTTTCCTAAATTTCATTTATCAACTATTACCCCTTGGTAATGTAATTCTGTAGAGGAGATAAACTTACTCTCATAGAACATGGAAATTAAAGAGTAGAATATAAATAAAACCATGCCTCCCATTTGCCATTCCATGTACTGCTCATTTCTGAGGCCATATTTAAGTGTAACCATAGTAGACTCTATCGGGGGGGGGGGGGGGAGGAAAGGAGGAAGGCGAAGTCAAAGGGAGAGAAAGAGAGAGTGCTCCACTCCAGCACATATACTCAAAAAGCTTATCGGAGCGTTACAGTGTAGAGTGGCAGGGAGGAAAGGAGGAAAGGAAATGGGGGAAGAGAAAGAGAGAGAAAACAAAACAATGGGTGGGACAAGATGTAGCCCTGGGCTGTAGTTTACCAAAATCTGAAAAGATATGATGAATACACACTGCAAACAAGGCATAAAAAACAGCTAAAAACTAAACAGAGCTTAGTTTAGATGTCACAACAATCCATCTTAAGTCTCCCATCATTTATCTCTAACACATCCTTCTTCACCTTTTAAATTTGCCCTTGAAGCTTCACTAGAAATTTCAGGTGTTCACGGAGGGCTTTGGGGGCATGTCACATCAATGTCATTTTGCGAATGCCTGGTGAATAAATGTATCATGCACCCTGCAAGGAACTCGGATTGCCATATTAGAATATTATATAATAACTTACACAAAATATATTTCTGCTCTGAAAGTAGTTTTTCATATTGGCATATTTCTAAAGTGCACAGATCTGGGGTATTTCCTTTATACCCCAGAAAGCAGTTTACACTGTCTAAAGCTAAGATGGGCGTATGGTTTGCGGGGGAGGGAGGCAGAGACAGACAAACAGACAAAAGACTCAAACTTAGCTTCATTTCCCACCCCCACCCCCAGTGACAGCACAGTGGGTAGGGGGTTTGCCTTGCCCTAGCATCCCATATGGTCCCCAAGCACTGCCAGGAGTAATTCCTGAGTGCATTGCCGGGTGTGGCCCAAAAAGGAAAAAAAAAACTTAGCTTCAGAAAACAAGTTTACTGAGGTTTTTTTTTTTTTTTTTTTTACTTTGTTTTGGAGCACACCCTGAGATGCTCAGGGATTACTCCTGGCTTTGCTCTCAGGGATCACTCCCGGTAATGCTCAAGGGTCTATATGGGATGCTGGGATAGTACCTGGGCTGGCAGCTTTCAAGACAAGTGCCTCACCTGCTGTACTGTCTCTCTAGTCCTGGACAAAAAAAAAGTTAAAAAAAAAAAAAACTGAAATTAGGGCCTGTGAGTGCTTACCTTCTATGAGGCTCACCCAGGTTTAATCCCCAACATCCCAAAATGTTTTCTGAGCCCCTCCACGAGTGAACACTGAGCAAAGAACCAGGAGAAAGCCCTGAGTACCACTGGTATGACACCAAAAAAATACAATAAAAATAAGATGTTAAATTTTATTTTATTTATTTTTTTTTTTGCTCTTTGGGTCACACCCGGCAATGCTCAGGGGTTACTCCTGGCTCTGCACTCAGGAATTACTCCGGGCGATGTTTGGGGGCCCATATGGGATGCCGGGATCTCATATGGTCATGTACAAGGCAAAGGCCCTACCCACTGTGCTATTGCGCCAGCCCCAAAGCTGTTAAATTTTAGGAAAGGGCCTTTTTAACTACCCTAGTAAATGAAGTATATAACCATTGCCCTTTCATGTCCTCCAAGCCATTTCATGAGAAGTTTTGGTTTAGAAAACAGGCCTTTAAACTGTGTAATTTTTTTTTCTTTTTTGGGTCACACCCAGCGATCCTCAGGGGTTACTCCTAGCTCTGCACTCAGGAATTACTCCTGGCGATGCTCGGGGACCATATGGGATGCCGGGGATCGAACCTGGGCCAGCGCAGGCTGGCCGCTGGACTATCGCTCCGGCCCTAAACTGCATAATCTTACAGCAACCATTTGTGTTATGTCTCCAATTCCCCTGACTCCCCTTTTACTATCTCTACATCATCCTAAAGTAGTGATACTGCCAGGAGGGTACTAAGGAGAAGACGGCTGTGGTCTCAGGTGCATTTGGGGGGAGGTAGTCCTTTTCTTCTTTTCTTAAAGAAGGCAGATTTTGGAACAATTTGGAGAGTGCCCTGAGGGATTTCTTTTCTGAAAAGGAGGTAGAAAGCCAGTTCACCTGGGGCATTCTGGTCTACACAGCTCATGAGCTACATGAACACCACATCGCTATTCCCAATGGGTGTATGGCTTGAGTTCAAGTAACCGGGCATGCGATAATTCACAAACACTTTGCTGTTCTGCTTCAGAATTTTACCTAGTAAAGCTTACACCTGAAAAACGATAAGGACAGGAAACAGTCTGCCGTGGGGGCAGGTACAGACCAAGGGCTGCAGAAGTATGAAGGAGTTTTTGGTTTTCCCTCCATTACAGCAATAGAAAAATACTCTGCTTGTCAAAAATGACAGTGCAGACTACCTGCAAAGCATGTGGGCCAAACGAAAATGTGAAGACTAACTGAAAGGACTGTTTGTTTTTTTTTTTTTTTGGGGGGTCACACCTGGCAATGCTCAGGGGTTTCTCCTGGCTCTGCACTCAGGAATTACTCCTGGCGGTGCTCGGGGACCATATGGGATGCCGGGAACAAACCCGGGCCGGCATGGGCCGGCCGCATGCAAGGCAAACAAGCGCCTTACCTGCTGGGCTATCGCTCCAGCCCCAAAGGACTGATTTTATGGTATATAAATTATACTTAATACTAAGCAAAAAAATCACTATCTATACCTTAGAACAGGTTTTCAAATGTACTGAAGTTACTTAACACATTAAACCTTTAATTTGTGTCCAAAGGAATTATGAATCTTCCCAGAGTTCTACTTTTTTTTTTTTTTTTTTTTTTTTGCACAACCTGCAATGCTCAGGGATTACTCCTGGCTCTGCACTCAGGAATTACTCCTGGAGGTGCTCGGGGACCATATGGGAAGCTGGGGATCAAACCCGGGTCAGCCACATTCAAGGCAAATGCCCTGTGCTATCGCCGGCCCCAAGGAGTTCTACTTTCATAGGGTTTTTCTTTTCCAGTACTGGAATTCTTTAAGTTACAATACCCCTATAAGCAACAATAGATAACTTTCCCATCTGGTGTTCACATTTTTTCTTTTAGAATGTCTACTAATGGTCCAGTTTCAGAATTTGTACTTTTTTTTATAAATTTACTCTATCAAACAAAAAATCTATTGTTTGATATATTTTCAGTCACTCTATATATTTTCAGTCACTATTTTTTTTGTAATTTGGGTTACTCCCGGGCGATGCTAAGGAGTTACTCCTTACTCTCGGTGGATCTGAGTACCATATGGGATGTTAGAGATCAAACCTAGGTTGAGAGCTTGGAAGGCAAATGCCCTACCCACTGAACTATCACTCTGGTCGATACTGTCAGTTGAGTATTAGCTTTCATTTAATTGAATGAAATTTAATTTAATTAGAATTATAGCTTATTTGTTCTTATGGTCAGTTTGTACTAAATTACATGACAAAGACCAACAAAATATTTAATTTTTCTAGGTAACTGATTTAAGCTTTTGTTGCAGTAAAAAAGTACCAAATTCAATTCTGTTCACTCACTTTACCTGGATTAAGAACCTCTTAGAAACAGTTGAAAAACACAATGATGGAGCAGAAGCTATAGCACAGCGAGTAGGGCGTTTGTCTTGCATGCAACCAACCAGGGGTTTGATCCCCAGTATCCCTGTGGTCTCCTGAGCACTGCCAGGAAAAAATATGAGTGGAGAGCCACAAGTTGCCCCTACCATCACCAGTTATGAGCCAAAAAGCAACAACAACAAAAACAAAACACAAAAAGCCCCTTTAGAAAGCCCTTTCTTAGTATACTAAAGTGAGAAAGCCAATGATGATTCTGAGGAGGGAACTGTGTAAGTGTTCAGATACTGGAGCAGTATTCTTCAGTCTTCATGGCCTCTCAAGTGCCCTTCCTAGCTGCTGTAATTGTAATTACAATTACAATTGTAATTGTAGTATTACCTGCAATCCTTTTAACAGTGGGCACATAAAATAAATAACAGGAATTCATCCTCAAGTACAAAAAGAGTAAATCCAAAAATATACTAGAATTTCAATTTATTTTGTTTGGGGGCCACACCTGGCAATGGTCAGGGCTTACTCCTGGCTCTGCAGTCAAGAATCACTTCTCAGAAGTGCTTTGGAGATGATAGGGAATAGCGGGGACCAACCCCGGGTCAATGGCATCAAACTCTGGCGGCTGAGTACAGGCGCCCTACCATCTGTACTGTCTCTCCAGTCTCCCCACACTAATACTTTAAGTAAGAACTAAATTGGATTTAGTGTTTCCTGCAACTTGGGCCATGAACATATAAAATAAGTAACTTTTAACTGTTTACAAAGACTGCCTCCAATCAACCACTTAAGCAGTTTATTAAAGGGGGGGAGGGAATACCCTTGGTACACACCCAGCAACACTCAGGGGTTACTCCTGGCTATGCTCTCAGGAACTGCTCCTGGCAATACTCACAGAACTATATGGTATGCTGGGGATTGAACCGGTCAGCCACATGCAAGGTAAGCACCCTGCCAGCTATACTATCGCTCATGTCGGAATTTTAACGCTTTTTCTTCCAACACCAGTTAAACAGATCTGACTTCCTCTTAAGTCATTGCAGGGCTCAAGCTTTTTATTTGTGTGCATGTATGTGTGCTTTTGGATAGTTAAATAAACTGTGCTTCTCAAAATCTAAAGTAGAAAATCCGGGAGAGGATTTCAGTAAATGCAGATTCCAAACCAACTGTCCACCGAGGGAGGCTCCTGGCGGTGTGCATCACACTCAAGGAACAAGAAGGAACACCTTACTTTCCTGCTTACTACAGAATGCCAGACAGCAAATTAATAACTATCAAGCCAAATAAATGTGAGTTTAAAGGAAAGGTTAGGGTACATGTCACTGTGTGCCATACTGGAATACTTCACAATCCTCATGACCCTTTTTTAAACATTCTAGCAGGGGTGAGAGCAATACTACAGTGGGTAGAGCATCTTCCTTGCACACAGCTGACCCTGGTTTGATCCCCGAAACCGATATGGTCCCTAACAAAACGGCAAAACTGAGCAGAGTAATCCCTGAGCACAGCTGGGTACCATGCCCCCCATAAAAATACAACACTGTAGCAGACATGGAGTGTTTTTACAATTATAGCCTGATACACTGAAAAATTCCTGTCTAAACCATAGACTAATGGCACTCATATGTGGGATTCAGATGAGAAAAGCAATGGAACAGATAAAAGCAAATGACAACAAACCCTTGGGCTCAGAATGACAGAATGGAGGTGTGCTAGAATGGAGAAAAGGGGGAACCGATGAAATATAAGAGGCTAGTGCAAAACTTGCACTTTGATGGCAGTTGACTATATAGAATATAAAAATCTGAAGTGGTATTTATTAAACTGCACACTAACACACAGAGCCATTAAAAGAACATCACCTCAGTAATTTTTCCAGTATATTTTTCAGAAAGTTCCTATCTAGGAAAGTAAAGGCTACTGGTAACCTCTGCAGTCTGTTCTCAACATTTTCATAAGAAAGGAAACACATAAATCAAAGCCACAATGAGGTATCATTTCACACCCACCAAGATGGCTGTCTTAAAGGAAGGTTGGGTAGGGGGAGAGAAACCAACAAATGTTGGTCCAAGTGTGGGAAAACTGGAACCCTCCTATACTGCTGACAGGAATGTGGACTGGTGCAGCTGCTTCAGAAAACAGCTTGGCATTCCTGAAAAGTTAAACATAGTTACCATATGACCCAGCAATTCCACCCTTAGCTAAGTACATGGCCGAGAGAACTGAAAACACACATCCACAGAAGAACCTGTACTGGAAAACTCACACCAGCACTATCCCTAGGAACCAAATGAGAACCCAGATTCCCAGAAAGGGACAGGGGGACAAACACGGCGCACATACACAATGGATTATTCAGCCATAAAACAGGCGAGCCTCTAAAACACTAAGGGAAAGAAGTCATGAGAAAACACATGAGTCTGTCTATACAAAATGTTCAGAACAGGGAGAGTACAGCAGGTAGGGCACTTGCCTTGCACACAGCTGAGCAGGGTTCGATTTCTGACATTCCATTTGGTCTCCTGAGCACCTCCAGGACTAATTTCTGGGCCCAGGTCCAGGAGTAACCCCTGCACACCACCAGGTATGCCTCCCGCAAACAAACAAAAGAAACAAACAAAAAATACCCCAAGATGTTCAGAACAAGCAAATTTGTCGACACAGAAAGGCGGTATTCTACTAAGACTCAGAGGCAGTCTGGGTAAGCAGTGAGTAAGAAGATTGTTTTGAAGCAGCAGCAGGGAGGCGACAAAAAGGTGACTGTAGTTAACAGTTGCACTACGCAACCATACTCAAACTTGTACCCTTTCAACCTATGAATGGAGTATGATTAGATCTCAATATGCCAAAAATAGTAACAATAATGGATCTCATTCCCAACGAATGGAGACATTACCGGCGCCCACTTGAGCAAGTTGATGAACAACGGAAGACAAGTGACAAGACAAGTGACTATTTTTGAACTATGTTTTTGATAGAAGTTTTGAACAAAAAAATCACATTTTATTTTATCTTTCTTTTTTTTAACTACTATTTGTTTAGAGCTGCAGGAAGTGTCCTTTCCTTTTTAGCCTACTGCGCTTGGATTCCATTCTTCTGAGATCTGTAGCTGCGGTAAAACTTTATCATAGTTCCACTTTATTTATTATTTTTTCTTTTTTGGAGGGTCACACCCGGAGATGCTCAGGGTTTTTCCTGGCTCTTCACTCAGGAATTACTCCTGGCGGTGCTCAGGGGACCATATCGGATACCGGGATTGAACCCCGGTCGGCCACTTGCAAGGCAAATGCCCTATGGGCTGTGCTATCTCTCTGGCCCCATAGTTCCACTTTAAAGATGGGGAGGACAGAGCCAGGAGTAACCCTTGAGCATCACCAGGTGTGACCCAAAAAAGAAAAAAAAAAGATGGGGAGAAGGGGCCAGAGCAATAGCCCAGCGGGAGGGTGTTTGCCTTGCACACAGCGGGCCCAGGTCCAATCCTTGGCATCCCATATGGTCCCACGAGCACCGCCAGGAGTAATTCCTGAGCAAAGAGCCCAGGAGTAACCCCTGCGCATTGCCGGGTGTGACCCAAAAAAGCAAAATAAAAATAATTAAATAAATAAAGACAGGGAGGAGGCTGGCTCTCCAGTGCCCAACAACACTGTTTCCAAGTGCTTTGGTCCCAGAATAATGAACTGGAAGAAGGTGGGGAGAGTACTGAGGAGAAACACTTTAAAACACCAGGGGAGCATCATAAGGTCCCTCTGCTCAGAATGTTTCCCACCTCACGTATATTCTTACACCAGAGATACTCAAGAACAGGAGTTCACAAACAGGAATCAAAAATAGAATCAAAGACAAGTTGTGCCAAGATTACCATGTGTTGTCTCTTCAATAATTCTTTAAATAAGGAACTCAGCTGGGGCATCAGAAAGAATGCCCCACAATCCTCGGGTGCTCAGGGGAAAGTTATATGCTCTGGGCTACAGAGAGAGTACAGGGGTTAGGTGTTAACCTGCATGCAGCCCCCAGGTTCCATCCAAGCACTGCATAAGGTCCCAAAAGGAAAGCCCTGGCCCCACTCCACCTCCCAGGAATGGTCCCTAAACATAGGGAGTGAGTCCTGAGGATAGAGCTAGGAGAAACCCTGCAGCACAGCTGGGGATGGCGCACTTTTCTCTTTTTCAATAAATGGAAAGAAAAAGTTACATAAAAAGTTAAAGATACCTGAACCCACAGAAGTAAAATCAACCAAAGGTGGAGAACTGCTTTTGAAAAGGGCCTTGATATGAAGTACACCCAAGTCCTAAGACTGGGGCGAAAACCATTATTACTTACATAAAAGGCGCATCAGAAACGGAAGACAACGCCACCATTCAGATCTCATTACAACTGCCTTTCCCCAAAAGGTGGGGTGGGGTGGGGAGAAAGAAGTTTTAGAGAAATTTGCAGTGAGTTACTTCTTTCCCTGAACAGCTCCACATCTCTTAAACCACATCAGTTTCTAATGTCTCAATTGCAAACATTTCAGAATGCTAAGGGCTACCTGAATTTTACTTAAGGACTTCACTTGTATCACTAATTTGTTCATCGATTTGCTCTACTGGACACCAGTAACATCTCCTGACATACCGTTGTAAGCAAGTATAGCCCAAGGTATCTGCTTGCTCCAGGAACACGAAGAGCCTCAAACCATTCCATTAATAAATCTAGGAAAACCTAATCACTGTATCACTGTCTTCCCATTCATCGTCGATTTGCTCGAGCGGGCACCAATAACATCTCCATATGTCCTGTCTCATGCTAGTAGAGCCCAAGGGCACCTGCTTGCTCCAGGAACATAAAGAGCCTCAAACCATTCCATCAGGTCATGGGAATGAGGTCTCTAATTGTTACTGGTATCTGGCATATCAAATACGACACAGGTAGCTTGCCAGGCTCTGCCATGCGGGTAGCATACAGGAAAACCTAATATCAAAGAATAATAAAGCAAAAGTTCTGCTATGCTTTAAGTGTATGTGGTTTCCAAGGATTCCAAAATGGTAGTAGCATTTAGGATATACTCACTTTTCTATATTCCTAGAGCTATACCCTGTCCACTCACTTTTGACACTGTTATGTCTTACCTGAAATCTTTATATATGTATTTATCTACTGAAAGGACAACAAAACAAAGAACTAATCAAAGAACTTAAAACTCTCTGGGAAGGGGAGGAGGAGATTCTAGTTATTCTGCTAAAATCACAGACATCACTGCAAAGAGAATAAAACCAAATTCTGTCTAGAAGTCAATGGACTTTTTAATCTAGTCTTGAGTCCCCACTGATCCAAATATCCTTACTTTCTGGTTTCTGGACCCTCAGATTACTGCCCCAAGAACCAGAAAGGACTATTTGAAGCATTGAGCATTCACTATGTTTCTCAATGAGCCTTTCCTATGTCCTGAAAACTTAATCAAATCCCTTCCTTAGATTGAACTCCAGCAAGCTTTTCAAGGCCAGCTGGCCATGTGAAGCCTCCAGTCAATCAATGCAGCATCTGTATCTTCGCAAAGCCTCCAGTGCTCTGCCTACAGAAGAGTCACACTGTTCTTGCTGCCTATTTACTGTATGACCCTGAGTATCTAAAACGTTGACCCATGAGTGATGACAATGTACTCAAAGGACAGAATTAAAAGTCTAATTCATTGAATTAAAAGAGTTTCATTAATTAAGCTCGCCATAGATCTGTAAGTCTTACTCCAAGTCCAAAAAGGAAAAACACACACAAATCCAAAAACACAGCAAAGCAAAAACAGAACCAGAGTCAAAGGTGACTAGCACCACCGGGCCAGTCTGTCTAAGCACACTGCTCATTTGGGGACCTCAATCTTAGAAAACCACCAACTCTCCTGTCTCCAAAAATCAATTGTTTTAAATGCTAAATTGGAGAAGAGGGACAGGAGCAATAGCACAGCGGGTAGGGTGTTTGCCTTGCATGAGGCCCACCCAGGTTCGATCCCCGGCATCCCATATGGTCCCCTGAGCACCGCCAGGAGGAATTCCTGAGCGAAGAGTCGCGATAACCCCTGAGTGTCTCTGGGTGTGACCCTCAAAAAAAGCAAAGGAAAAAAAAAACCCAAACAAATTGGAGAAGAAGTTGTGCTTGGGTAAGGTGCTTGCTTTGCAGGCAACCAAAGAGGGGTTGGATCCCTGGCACCACCACACGTGTTACAAAAGCAAACAAACTAGAATGACTTACCATATCCTGAGGGAAGGATCTACTTAGGACCTGTCTCTCCAATCAAACCTGTCTCTGATGCTTTCTTACACCCCAAACTCAGAACCATTTGCAGTAACTGACATACAAATTTCGTAAGGAATTTTTTATTTATTCCTTATTATTCATAATCTTATCAGTCTTTGCCATTTTAAACATGGGCACAAAAGGCTTTTAATATTTTATCAGATCCTTCTCTGGTGTTTCGACCTCACTTTCAATTGGTTCCCACTTTTTTTTTCTTTTTGGGTTACACCCAGGGACACACAGGGATTACTCCTGGCTCTTCATACAGGGAGTACTCCTGGCAGAGCTGGGGAAACCACATGGGATGCCGGGGATCAAACCAGGACGGCCACATGCAAGGCAAAGGCCCTACCCACTGTGCTATCACTCCGGCCCAATTCCACTTCTTTCTTTTGTGAGTCACACTCAGCAATGGTCATGGGTTACTTCGGGCTCTGCACTCAGGAATTACTCCTGGCAGTGCTCGGTGGACCATATGGGATGCCACGGATCGAATCCAGGTGGGCCGTGTGCAAAGCAAATGCCCTACCCACTGTGCTATCGCTCCAGCCCTGGTTCCCACTTCTGAAACCAATTTTGCTCCTTAAACCTATAAGGAGATCTGAAGCGTCCATGAGTAATTATAAAGAATGGAAGTTTAGTTTCAGAACTGGGAAGGATGCACTTGTGCTTCCATCTGTTCCCAACATTTATCATTTATTAAGGATTACTATCTGGATTCAAGAGGACAGCTCAAAGAGCTGGAGTCCAGCTTTTGCTTGCAGATGCCCTGGATTCAATATCTTGTTCCCCTAATGGCCAGGAGTTTTGTTTGTTTTTTTTAGCCCCTGAGTACCAATGCATACTGCCCAAAAACCAAACAAAAAATAAGAACCACTGTTTCCAAACCGAAAGGCACAATGTAAAGGTAAAAGTATTATACATTGATATATGTTATGTTATATATAACATTTTATATGGGCTATATACATGTATATATGCTTGTATATAAATTAAAGCTTCTTGAGACAAATTTCTATATAAACTTAATAAAATTTGTTTCCTCATTTATTTTTTTGTCTTGTTTTTAGACATAAATCCTAGATATTGATAGTGGGAGGGTGTTTCTAGAATTAAGCAGACCATCTGATCAATAGCAAGGACATACAGCCTCACATAAAGATGGTGACATATGAAAATGGCATATTCTTTTGGAGCAATGGTAATCCAGTACTGTTCACAGTTCATAATATAATTCATACTTTATGTCCATCTCATACATTTTATCTCCAAAATGATTTAAAACAGCTTTAAATGACATGTGGTTAGTAGTACTCATGGATGGCTACAGAATTTAAAACACCTAAATCTGACTTCAAATGTTTATAAACTGTACATCATTAAGGTGAATAAAAAGCCTAAAACAGGGGTGAGATTAATAGTGAGTATACAAGGTGCTTGCCTTGCACATGCAGACATGGGTTTGCGCCTGGCATCCCATAGGTACCGGCCTCCAGGAATAATTCCTGAGTGCAGAGTCTGGAGTAAGCCTTGAGCATCGCTGGGTGTGGTCAAAAAAAAACACAACAAAACAAAAAAGCCCTTAACAAACAAGCAGCCATACCTTCTAACCCAGTATTACCTACTAATGATTTCAAAGCTTTTCCAGTATAGACAACTGTCTCTTAAACAAGCATTCTTTAAACAGTAGTCTCTTAAAACAAGGATTCCTTAAAAGAATGATTACTGTATCCCAAAAAGAGTCATTTGACCCAACAACCTACTTCAAATATAATTAGGAACAAATAAAAACATTTAAAAGAAGGAATGTTTTCAAAACATTTTTATCATGGTAAAAAAGCAAGGAAGCAACATTAAACTTCTACAGTAGAAGCCTATGCAGCAACTAAAATTAAAGACCTTATAATTAATGACACAAAAGATAACATCTATTAAGCTAAAAAACAGGATATATATATAGAAAAATATATAAAGGGCATTTAGAATAAAATTGCACAGCCATATCTATATGTAAAGCTCAGATATCTTTTGAAAACAAGTTGAGTGCTAAATTTTAACGTTTTCCTGTTTCCAAAGGAAACATTTACCAAAAAATCACAAGGAGCCTTATTTGTTTTTAAAAAATCTTTACAATAAAGTAGTAACTTCAGTGAATATCCAGCAAGCATGTAAGGTCTCCTAATTATTTGCTTTAACTTCTGAAAGGCCCCAGACACTCTCACACTAAGCTGACATTCACTGGGATTCAGTGATTCCACTTACGGTATTTACAGCAAGGTCACTCCCTCAACAAGTGTGCAAAAACCCTCTTTTGTTCAAGAGTCACAACAGAGTCATTTACATTGACTGTGACCTAAATTTCCATCAATAGGGACTAAGTAAACATAGATTCAGTCATATACAAAAGACAGTGTAGCCTTGAAACAAAGTGAGGCAGCTATTCTGAGTAGACTGGCATACAAAAAATTCAAGGTTTTTAAGTTTTCTTAAAATAACAGGAGTTGGGAAGGGGGGGGAGGAGTGGGTGATACACAGACAAATCGGCTTGTCTTTGGCTAGAAAGCACCAGAAAATTAGCTTTGCCTAAAGGGTTGGACGTATAGAAATTAGGAGTGACAAAATTTATGTTTACTTATAAACACTGTCCAACCAATTTGTGTTGTTTTACCGCATATGCTACTTTTACATACTCCTTTTCATTAGTGAAATATTTAAGGAAAATAAAGGTTTCAAATAACAAAATGACGCTTGTAAAACAATGGCTTTTAAAGATTTTTCTTAAAAAAAAAACACAACACCCCAAACCACCCTTTGGGGTTTTTATAAGCCATGAAAATTATACTAGACTCTAAGTGTGAGCTCTTCCGCACAAAGGTGTTTACATTGTTGCCAGCCAACAAACCCCCATCTGTCCACCAGAGTCTTTGGGTCTCCCTAAGTTGCAGCACTCTTAAAAGTCTGTTTCCCTCTTACCATATTTATAACACGTGCTACATAAAAAGATTTTCAACTGGTCACGAAAACAAAGAGAAAGGAAGAGATTTTTCTCCTCTTCCACTCTCAGAGGCCTCCCAGGTGGCTCCGGCGGCGAATGAACCACACGCCTCCTTCGGACAAGACAGACCCCGAAATACTGCAGCTGTTAAAGCCAGGGTCGTTCTAATTAAAAAAAAATTAAAAGTTCAGGGAAGAAAAAGTTCCGAAAAACAAACTACACTGAAGCATATGCTCTCACAGCCCTAAGAGCTTCTGACCAACTGCCACTAAAACACTGTGGCTTTGAAAACCCCATAGCCAGGCATCAGAAGTTTCTGCTTCCTGGAAGGGGCAACAGTGCGGCTTCACTGAGTGCAGGAATTTGGGGTGGGGGCGGGGTTCCCACCCCCACCGCCACGGACTCACTCGGCTGTGGAAATCCCAGAGAAAAACCACACTCCACAAGGGAGAAGGGAAGAGAAGGCTCCCAACAGCGCTGAAGGACGCGCCCCACTTCCTGAAAACAGGGGCTGGGGCACACAGAGGCCCAGACTTACCTTTCACACTTTTCCTATTGACATCTGCGCCCTTTTCCAGTAAATACTGGGCGATCTCTTTGTGTCCTTTGTAGCAAGAAATCATCAAACAGGTATGGCCGTGGCGGTTGGACACTTCCAGATCGGCTTTGTGCTCCACCAGGTACTTCACGATTTCCAGGTGGCCGTCGAAACAGGCGGCGCGGAGAGGGTGGAATTGGTCAGCGTTGTGTTATTGACGGATGCTCCATGATTTAACAAAGACTGCACCACCTTCAGATGGCCGGCGGCCGACGCGGCCCACAGCGGGGGGCGCCCTCGATGGTCTCGCCGTCGAAGTTGACCGAGCCCCCCACTTCGATGGAGGCGCTGCACTGCTCCAGGAGGAACTCGACCATGTCCAGGTGCCCGTAGCGGGCGGCCATCAGGAGCAGGGTGGCCCCATTGGTCTTCTCCGAGATCAGGGAGGAAACCTCCTCTTTGGATTTACTTGCCAGCAACTTGGTGAGGAGCCGGAGTTTGCCATCCCGAGCTGCGTTAAACACTGCTGTCTTTAGATCCATTTAGGTCCCCGGGCAAAGGCTGTGCGCTGATAGATCGATCCTGCGAGGCCAAGCTCCAGCTTTTAACTCTTTAACGACCCCGGCAAGAGTCACGCGGTGGGGGGGTTGGGGGGGCAAGTTCAATGTTCTGCCCGCAGCCCGGAATGGAGAGTAGCCAGCCGCGGGCAAGTCTGTCCTTCCAGCATCTGACAAGCAGCGCTCCGAACTAGAGAGACGGGAGACAGCGAGAGCAAAGTAGCAGTTTGGGATTTGCCGATCCAGAGAAAAATGCTGAAGCTGCCCTCCTCGCTTACTCCAGTCTGCAGCCCACCGCCAGACACGCGCGCGCAAGCGCACAACCCCATTACTACCGGGGTTCCACTCCCCCGCCCTCCAAACTCCAGAGACGGGGGAATACAAATTAAAAATAAAAAGTCCGCGCGGAGCAGCCAGTGTTTGGGTCTCCCCGCATGCGGGGGGCTGGGGAGGGAGGGGGGGATAGAAACGTTCCGGACCACTCGGGTCCTTTCCCACACCCCTCCCGAGCCGCCGAGCTTTGTTCCAGTTCTGCTCGGCGCACACCCCGGCCCGGAGGCGGCCGCGGCTTCCGAAACGCGGCTCCGGCTCCTCCTGGCACCCGCAGAGGAGAGCGGGCCAAGGGCGTGAGCCTGCAAGGCCGCGCGGTGGGTGTTTCCGAGAAGAACAAAAAGGTCAGAGCCCACCAAGCCTCCGCCGGGGAACGCCGAGCCCCGAGCCCGAGAGCTGCTCCGGGAAACTACTCGGGACTGGCTCTCAGGAAATCCGGCGGCCTGTTCGCGAACTTCGCCCGCCCCATCTTGACCCCCTCTCCTGCCTCCTCCCGCCAGGTTCCCCAACCACGGCAGCCCCCCGGAAGCCTTCACCTCTCGCTTTTGGCTCCCTAGCAGAAGGGGCAGCTCCTCCCCACGCTCCCCCAACGACCAGGACGCCGGTTCCCGACCGGCCCGACGAGGCCTCCCCCGGCCTTCCAGCCCCGCCGCCCGCCGCCCCAGCGCCCGTCTTCCCCCTTCCCGCCCAGGCCGCCCTCCCGGGCCCACAGGCCGCGGCCCGGGCAGGCCGCCGCCGCCACTACCTGTCCGGGGGTTAGTCTCCCCGCCGCCGCCGCCGGCCGCTCGGGCTCGGGCCGCCCCTTTCAAATGGAAACCGTTGTGCCCGCCGCCGCCAGGGCCGCCGAGCTCAGCCTGCGACCGCACAGCTCCTCCATGCCCCGTGCACTATAGGAATGAATCCGGCCGCGCCGCTCCCCCCGCCCCGCCCCGCCGAGCCGCCTCCCGCCCTCCCCGTCTACGCGGGCTGCAGCGGCTGCAGCGGCGGATGGTGTAATGGGCTGCGGGCTTGGGGCCGGACAAGCCCGAGCACAGCTTCACATCACTGACGAGGCAGCAGCGCCATTGGGCCGGGGAGGGCGGCGGCCGCCGCGAGCAACCGCCTAGGGGCGGGGCGGAGCGGGGCGGGGCGGAGCCTCCGGTGGTGGGGGCGGGGCCGCCAGCGGGGAGGGGCGGGGCTTCCTCTGCGCGTCGCGAAGGACGCGCCTGCGTGCGACACGCCGCGGGAGGGCGGGTTAGGGGGGGGGAGGAGCTGGAGCGTGAGGGGTGGGGCCACGCAGCGTCTCAGGTCCCAGGAGAGATAGTGGAGATCTCGCGGGCTCCTCTGCTCTGCGGGGTGCTCTTTGCAAGGGCTTCCGAGTCCTATTGTCACAACCCTTTGCGAGGCGGTAGTCATCGTGACTCGCAGAGGCTCCGACTACCCTCTTTTTTTGGTGGGCGCCGAAATATACTGAGTTCTCAAGCTCCCATATATTCTGTAGAAATTTGAGAAAAGATGTGTTTTGAATTCTATTCCAACCGCCTTTTCAAAGTGGGTTCAAAGTTACAAACATTACTAGGAACAGTAAAACTGATCAGCTACCCTTGAACACAACACCAGCGGCTCCTGAGCAACACCACTCGGTGTGGCCCATGTTCCCTCCACACCAAAAAGGACAAAACGTAGTATTCTCTCTTGTTTTGGGACTACACTCGGTGGTGCTAGGAACTTACTCTTGGCTTTGTGCTCAGGGATCATTCCGGGCTCGCTGGGGAGACTATTGTGAAGATGGAGTTCTTGACCAGTATCAGGAAATACAAGAAAAATTTTTTTTCTTGTATTCCACTTCACTAGATCACTTGACATTCCGTTATTCGTCAATTTGCTCCAGCGGGCGCCAGTACCGTCCCTGTCATGTGCCAGTGTAGCTCAGTGGCATCTGCTTGCTCCAGGAACACGAGCCTGAAACCGTTCCTTCAGGGTCTTGACGAAGAAGCCCGACCATTTTGTTGGTGGACGGCCACGTGTTTTTTGTCTTTTTTTTTTTTTTTTTTTTTTTTTGCTTTTTGGGTCACACCCTGCGGTACTCAGGGGTTACTCCTGGCTCTGCACTCAGGAATTACTCCTGGCGGTGCTGGAGGGACCATATGGGATGCCGGGAATCTAACCCGGGCGGCATGGGCCTGTCGAGTGCAAGGCAAACGCCCTACCTTCTGGGCTATCGCGCCGGGCCCCGCGTGTTCTTTTGATGTCTCGTGGGATCCGGTAGGAAGTTGATGTGAACATTAAAAAATATTATTTCACAAAGGAAGAAACAAACTTTGGGAATTTGTGACATTAACACATGGAATGAATCAAACTAGGCTGAAGACTGGTTTATGTCTGATTATGAGTTATAAACACCCTTGTTGGATATGAAAAAATTGTTTTATAAGTGAAGCAAAATAGTTTTTTATTGGGGCGGAAAACCACTTAGATGTGAGGGGAGAAAAGAAGAGATAAATGCGGGATTCTCCAGAGGAGAAAAAGCAGAGTGAATCTCTTTTTGAAAATGGGTCTTCCTGGGTCAGAGAAATCACTCAAAGGGCTGACTGTATTGTGAAAAAGTTTGTACTTTGTAAATCACGGTGTTTAAAATAAATCATTAAAAAAATAAAATAAGGGGCGGCGATAGCCCAGCAGGTAGGGCGTTTGCCTTGCACGCAGCCAACCTGGGTTCGATCCGCTGGCATCCCATATGGTCACCCAAGCACTGCCAGGAGTAACCCCTGAGCATTGCCGGGTGTGACCCAAAAAGCAAAAAATAAAAAAGCAAAAAAAAAAAAAAAAAAGAAAAAAGATGGAACTTAAAAAATAAATAAATAAATAAATAAATAAAATAAAAAATAAAAGCCGCCCTGCAACTGAAAAAAAAAATGACCTTAAGATAGTGAGTTTGTATGGGGCGGGAGCGATAGCCCAGTGGGTAGGGTGTTTGCCTTGCGCGTCGGCCGGCCTGCCCCGGTTCGACCTCCGCATCCCATATGGTCCCCGAACACCGCCAGGAGTAATTCCTGAGTGCAGAGCCAGGAGTAACCCCTGAGCATTGCTGGGTGTGACCCAAAAAGCAAAAAAAAAAAAAAAAAAAAAAAGACAGATGGAACTTAAAAATAAATAAATAAATAAAATAAAAAATAAAAGCCGCCCTGCAACTGAAAAAAAAATGACCTTAAGATAGTGAGTTTGTGGGGCGGAGCGATAGCCTAGCGGGTAGGGCGTTTGCCTTGCACGCGGCTTGCCTGTGCCCGCCTGGGTTCGATCCTCGGCATCCCATATGGTCCCCCGAGCACCGCCAGGGGTGATTCCTGAGTGCAGAGACAGGAGAAACCCCTGAGCATTACCGGGTGTGACCCAAAAAGCAAAAAAAAAAAAAAAAAAAAGATAGTGAGTTTGTATGGGGCAGGAGGCGATAGCCCAGTGGGTAGGGCGTTTGCCTTGCACGCCGGGCCGGCCTGTGCCGGCCAGGGTTCGATCTCCGGCATCCCATATGGTCCCCCGAGCACCACCAGGAGTAATTCCTGAGTGCAGAGCCAGGAGTAACCCCTGAGCATTGCCGGTGTGACCCAAAAAAGAAAAAAAAAAGATAGCGAGTTTGTAAATTGAAAAGAGTTAGAAGAACTGAGTGACATTGACATGACAAAACTGCCAAATCCCAGGGACTTACTCATGTAAAAACCTCCTTGGTATTTGTGAAAATGGAAGCTGAGTAAAAACTGGTGCTAAACTCATTGTAAAATATGAGTGTTCAATAATGAAACTGGAGGCTGAGGTGACAGCTTATGTCTTGCATCTTTGGGGCTTAGACTTCAATCCTGAGCCCTGCAGGGCCCACCTCCCCCACCCCCCAGTACTATCGGGCCCCTTGAGTCTGCTGTGTATGGCTCTGGTGACCACCAGGACTGCCAGAATTGAGCTGATTACCCAGCTGTCAAGCCTGCACCACATTTTGCTAGACCAACAGTAGTCCCCTGAGCACTGTTAGAAAGGCCACCTCCTAAGAAAAATATTTTTTAACTTTTATTTTCTTTACTTTGAGTACTTGCTTATTACTTTAAAATGCAATGATACCTCAATCTAGCAGAAAATGTTTTAGCTCTTTCAGTAGTGCACAGTTTAAACTCAAAATATTGATATGTGGGTATATTCATCACAAAGACACTTAATGGAGTGGTTGCCAAAATACAGTCAGACATAAAAAATATGTTAAATTATGAGCTACTCCTGAGGAGTAGTGATGCGGAATGTGAAGAGGAAAGTAAATCATGTAAAATATACCTTTGGGAAAGAAGAATTTGCTGGGTGATGCAGGACAGAGGTGGTTGGGGGGTGGGGGAAGCCGGGAGACAGTGGTGAAAGAAAGCAAACAGTCTGGTTGGGGGTGTTGGAACGTAGTATACCTGAAACCCTATTTTTTTAACTTTATTTCGACACTGTGACTTACAAAGTACAAAGTTCTTGATGATACAGTTGTTATAAAGATTCATTGTTCAACACCAGTCCCACCACCAGAGTGCCCCCACACCATCAGAGACCCTCATTTCCCACCCATCACCCCATTTCCATGCCAGATCCCTTAGCTGGCACTAATTACGTTGATCATTATATTCCATATAAGGGAATGATATTGATAAAATCATGACTTTTTATGGGTTGTTGTGTGCATGTCTGGCCGATTTCTGTACTTGCATTCAATTTCTGAGTTTCTAGAACGTAGTGGGTTTCTACTAGTCAACCCCAGACACACCACCACGGCATCTACAGACAGCACTTATTTCAAATTTTTCTCAACCTCTGTTTGAACTTGTCCTACTCTGAATAATTCATTCTACATTGCATGTTGGAGCTAATTCTCTAGATTCAGTTGATGAATATATTCTTAGATGAAATTCAATGGAGATTATTAAATCTCCATTGTGCCATCTGAGCCCACCATATAGGAAATTATCCATATGTTCTCACAGAACACAACCTTGTGATTGTATGACCCATACTTAATTCTATGACATGGAGTGAGATACCTGGTACATCAGTATATCAGGCTTTGAGATATCATGCGTCACAGGGAGAGCCAGCAGGAGCTCTTTGTGTGTCTGCATCCCTGGATCATGGCTGACAGTGCCTGCAGCAGTTCTGGGCGGGCCCACCAGGCCTTCTGGAGGGAACTGAGGTGGGGGAAGGGGCCTCCAGCTCCAGCTCCATGGAAGCCTGGTGAGTTTAGCTGCCAAGACCCACATACCTGTGCTTGAAATTGGCTTCTCTCTTGGGTGGGGCTCTGATGAGTTGTGGAGTCTGGACCTTGAAAATGGCTGTGATTGTGGTGTGTGAGGTTTCTCTGACTTCTGAGGCTCTATCAGGGTGGTAGGTGAGGATCAAAACCTTCCTTCTCCCCACTCCAGGATGCCTCATGGTCATCCAGGCATGGGGAGAGCTGGCAGGAGCTCTTCCGTGCGTCTGTATCCCTGAATCATGGCCGACCTACCTAGTACCCTATTATGAACAGTATCGTAAGTCACAGTGCCCCCAAATTTAAATTTATTTTTTATTGAATTATCATGAGATATATGGTTATACATGAGGTACGTGGAAACATTCTCAGGGTCAAGATTATGGAATCTCTGCTTCTCATGAACAAGGCTGTTCATGATCTGCTTTCAGTCATATGACGTTCCAACACCCATTCCTCCACCAGTGTACATTTCAAACCACTAATGTCCCCAATTAAATTTTTTTTCAATTTTAAAGAATTTGTTCATGTAGTTTTAACATTTTGCTAAGCATAACTGCCATCTTAGATTTCACTCAATTCATTTGGAAAAATAATATTCTATCTTAAAATGCTAACTTTCAAAATATACAGGGAATTGAATCCATTTAAATTTAGCGATGAAAAATTTGGGGTCTGGAGCAACAGCACAGTGGGTAGAGCATTTGCCTTGCATGCGGCCGAACCTGAGTTCAATCCCCAGCATCCCATATGGTCCCCAAGCACCACCAGGAGTAATTCCTGAGTGCAGAGCCAGGAGTCACCTTTGAGCATTGCCGGGTGTGACCCCTAAAAAATTAGATGTCAGCCTAAAACCTTGGAAATGGGGAGACAGTGCTTCACATAAGTGAGCAAAAATGAAGACCAGTGATTTACTCATTCACCACTTTTGGAATTCTTCTGCATTTCTAAAGAATTTGTTTCTGTTTTGGCAATATTTATTTTTCCAGTACTTGGGTGGGTGAAGGAGCACACCCACAGCCGCTCAAGGCACCAGACTGTGCTGGGGTTGAACTCGGGGCTCCCTCAGGTAAGCAGACACTCCAACCCGTTTAGCCATCTCCCAGCCTCCACTTTTTTTCCCCTTTCAGTCACTTTTTCTCTTAAATAAAAACTAAACCGAGTACCCTTTCCTCTTTTCCTAAAGACTTTAAATTCTGTTTCTAGAAGCCCACTTCTCTTTACTATCTGTATATGGGAAGGAAAAGAGGTTATTAGTTTGGGTTCACTGACGAGGGTGGTTCTTTCTGGCTTAAATAGTAGTTGCTGTCTTCCTGAAAGCCTTGGGTGTAACAAGAAAAAACTAGGAATCATTTTTTTAATATTATATCACCATGAGATAGACAATTACAAAGCTGCTGGTGATTAGGTTTCAATCATGCAGTGTTCCAGCACCCATCCCTCCACCAGTGCCCATTTCCCAATACCAATGTCCCCAGTTTCCTTCCCCGCTACCTCTCCTGCCTCCATGGCAGACACTTTTCTCTCTCTCTCTCTCTCTCTCTCTCTCTCTGTCTCTATCTCTCTCTGTTTCTATCTCTCTGTTTCTGTCTCTGTCTCTCTGTTTCTGTCTCTGTCTCTATCTCTCTGTTTCTGTCTCTCTCTATCTCTCTGTCTCTGTCTCTCTCTGTCTCTCTGTCTCTCTGTCTCTTTCTCTGTCTCTCCGTCTCTCTGTTTCTCTCTCCCCACCCCCTCCTTTTCTGCATTGTGGTTTGCAGTACATTTACTGAGGGGAACCAGGCATTCTTGAGGAGTCTGCAGGTTGTGCAAAGGGAATTCAAGGACTGAAAGTGAGTGGAAAAGGAAGAGGGAGGCAAATTTCCTAAAGTTGCTGGAAAAAGAAGTTTCTGACATTTGCCAGACCGGGGGGGGCGAGGAAGAAGCAAAAAAGCGCCATCTACCTTTGGGGAGGGCTGGGGCTGGAGTCCAGCTTCCCCAGCTCCAATCGCAGGCCTTCCCAGAGGTCCAAGACTTCATTCACAACTGCCCCTTGAGGGTACATCTGCCACAGGCCCTCAGGACACTGCAGGACAGAGGAGAGAGGTAATTGGAGCAAGTGGACCAGCAGAAAGAACCATTATTATTAGATATACATTTTCAGCTAGGTAAATGTCAAATACTGCTGGGGAAACATTCTCAGGAGTTAAGATATGGGATCTCTGTTTCTCGTACATAGTGTCATTCTGCTTTCCTGCAGTTAGATTAATCTACCGTACTCGTGGTAAGGGGATAAACTAAATTCATTCAAACTTTGCCCCCTCTGGTGGTGCTCAGAGGTTACTCTTGGCAGTGCACCCCCTCCCAACTATTTCACAGCTCCCATTATATATAAGCCCCCATTATATTTATATATAAAATAACCAGCTCCTATATATATATATATATATATATTAAAGTATATATGTACTTTTTTTAATCCTTGCAAGGATGATGTATGTAAAATGCTATATCAGATTTTCCTAAATTTCCAGTCTACTCTCATGTAATTAGTAACCTAGTAATAAGTAGGGTATTCCACTGTATTTCTTCCAGAGATTTTCACCAGTTTAGCTTTTGCTGGTCTCTGCTTAAACAAGGACCCAAATTAAACAGTTCCCTTGTGCTGTCTTGACCAAATTTTAGAATTTAGTCTAGACTGGGGAAAGGCCAGGATGAATTCTAAAATGCCTAATGCCTCTTGTTTTTAGCAACCGTTTAATTTAGAAAAGTATGAAAGTAACCTACTTCAATGAATATAATGTTTATTCAAAAATAGCAATTCCAACGTGTATATTTCTTATGCTATTTAAAAGTGCCTTTTCTTTTTTTTTTTTTGGTTCTTGGGCTCAGAGGCTATTTATTCATGGCTCAGTGCTAAGGGTTACTCCTGGCAGTGCTTGGGAAACCATACTTGGGGCAGGGAGATCCAACCCAGGTCTCCCTGATGCAAAGCATGCATTCTAGCTCCTGGGCTCTGTCTCTCTCTCTCTGGTACCAGAAAAGTCTTTCTTATATAATAAATGTATTTTGTTAATATTGGAAATGCATGTATGCAAGGCAATGGTTTGGTTTGTTGTCATAAATTAATTCATCATGTCAATAGTTACTGGATCTTGCTGTGGACCATAATTGGGTCTAAATAAATATGATCCCTGATTGCAAGGAATTCAAGTTTGTGGGAGAAATGTAGCTATAAACAAATCAAAGCAGAATATGATATAAACAATGGTAAGAACCTAAAGGACAGGACAACTCCCCGTGAGAAATTTGGAAGGAGATGCTGGTTAAAATGGATCTGAGAGTAGTGGGAGGAGGGGTGGGGGCTAATCTAGAAAACGGAAAGCTAAGAGGACACAAGAATTTCCTCCTTCTTATCCCATTTTGACTCAGGTACAGAGAACCACCTACCTACCACATGTACAAAAGTCCCCACTACAACCTCAGAAGGAATCAAATACAATGTGTTCCCAATTTCCATTTTCTACAGAATTTCTACCCATAATTCACATCCTCCCAGGGAGCTACCCTGGGACATTTTAGGGGGAGTGCAACCCAGTTAAACCAATCTACTTCGAGAATACTTCCTTGAAGAACATCTCTCAAATTCCGTTTTATTACATTTTTTTCTTATATTCTGGTTTGGGGGCCACACCCAGCAATACTCACGTTGCGTTCATGTCTTTTGAACGCAAAAGTGGTTACTTGGCAGTACTCAGAGAAGTTTGTGGTATCAGGGGTCAAATCTGTACCTCCACATGCAAAGCACATCAGTCCTATCTCCATACATTTTTTTTTCCTTTTTGGATCACACCCGTCAATGCTCAGGGATTACTCCTGGCTCTTTGCTGAGGAATTATTCCTGAAGGTGCTTGGGGACCATATGGGATGCCGGGATTGAACCAGGTCGGACACATGCAAGGCAAATGCCCTACCTGCTGTGCTATAGCTCCAGCTCCCATCCCAATAATTTTATTTTTATTATATTCATTCATTCATTTGCTTTTTGGGTCACACCAGGCAATGCTCAGGGGTTACTCCTGACTCTGCGCTCAGAAATTACTCCTGGTGGTTCTTGGGGAACCATATGGGATGCTGGGTATCAAACCCAGGTCGGTTGCATGCCAGGCAAATGCCCTACCTGCTCGCTCCGGCCCCCATCCCAATAATTTTAATAGAAAACATGAACTCAAATGAATCTTTAAAATCATGCTAGAGTGGGCAGAATTCTTAGAGAAGGGAGATCTTCAGGGACTTCCATACATTTTTGTCTGGCCTCGTATTCCTTCCTTGAACAATCCAAGAGGAGAAGGTGGCCACCTGGTCATCAAATTCCCATTATTTTCCTTTGTATTTCTTTCCCTCAGCATTTTATGCATTATCTACCTCCAGCTAGAAATGTTGTGTCTCACAAAAGTTGTGTTTCATAAGAGTCTCAGGGCACCTTCTGTCACCTGGAAGTATAAAGGCCTAACTCTGTCTAAGACTAATAGGGGTAAAAGATTCTAAAGTTTTTTAAAAAAGCAAAATATTTTTTGTTGAAAGAAATGATCTTTAAAAGACATGAGAGAGAAAGAAGAGAATATGTTTTCAAGAGAGTACAAGGACTTGAAAACCAAATGGTTTACTTTTTTTTTAAGATTCTGAAAATTTTTAAGACCTAAGTTCCACACTTTGCATTCCAATTTGATCTCCCAAAATTCTGTGAGACAGTGGAGGCACAAATGCCTCGGTTTCTTGGAGAGATAGGGATCAAACCTGGCCCTTCCACATGCTAAGCATGTGCTCCAGAGGATCTTTATTTGGGGGTAGAAAGTTTAGGCCATATCCCCGTGGTGCTTAGGGCTTACTACTGGCTCTGTGCTCAGGGATCAGTCCTGGCAAAATTGGGAAGATCACACAGGGTGCAGTGGATCAAATCGGGTCAGCTATGTGCATGGCAAATGTCTTACCCTGCACTACCGCTCCTACCACAGAGGAAAGGATCCTTATCAATTCAAAGAACTCAGTTGTGACATAGATGAAGATCAGCATCAGCCCATTTCCAAGGCCAAGGCAGCCTGCTCTGGTCAGCACATCAAAAGCAGCTGCAAAAGACCGTCGTGTTGATGACCTTGGCTGGCTCGACCTGTCTTCCTGCTGTGACTCTGTCTGCGACCCTGACTGGCTGCTCCTGCCCACTGAGTCAGGACTAGTTCCAGCCTATAACCCAGCAGTGCCACCTCTGCCTGGGCCTGGGGTTCTGTTCCTCCTCTCCAACTCTCCCAGCTCTGGGGAAAAGTCCACAACTTAGGCCAAAGCCAAGCTCAGCAGGCCCTACACTGAGATATGATCTTCCAGAGCCCAGGAAATGCATTACATTTTCACAACACTCAGTGTCATCTTCACCCACTCAGGCAGCTCCAGAGTCCACTCCAAGCCACCTTCTCACTCCTGTGTGCCATCCCCACACGGGAACCAGCCAACCACGCTCAACTTCCAGGCTTCACCCCTACTGCCAGTCCCCCTAAGCTGGTGGAATGAACCACGACCCTCATGATTGTATTGCTGCCAAGGTTGTATTTCTGTCCCGGGGATGTTTGTGTCTGCCCTTTTCTGACACTTGCGCTCTAGGAAGCTCCTAGTCTCTGTCCTCCTGCGGAGAGCAGTGCAAAGGGTGGGATTCTGTCCCAGAGTGTTCTCCACTTCATCCGTCATGCGCTGACTTCCTGAGACTTCTGGCAGCACGCAGGTCCAGGGTTCACCTTGGATCCGTCTCCGACAAGGGCAGAACCCCAGCCTTCCGGTCTCCTCACACCAACCCTTCTGGCTGAAGTCCCCTCTCCTGCTCCCTATTGGCTGCTCCTCCAATCCTGAGCCGCAGCCAACTCTGGATTCATCCCCTGGCACCTTGACTCCGGCACCTCCACCTGGAAAACCTGGTCCTCTTTCAGCATGCCCAAGTCCTGGACCAAAAGCTGCCTCTGTGGCAATGGGGGCTGCTGTGTGTCTGACACTGTGTCCTTGTGTGGCTCTCCCATTGGAGTTCTCCTTGAGTCCTTCAACGCATGGTCCTCTTGACTGTGCTGGGCTTTGGGTTTAGTCCTGGCCTTTCTTCCTGCTCCCCTGGGCCAGAGCAGCTGCTGTATTTATACCCCACACTGTGTTCTGGAAGCCTCTTCAGGCAGGGAGAAGGCCAGTCCTCCGGGGAGCACTCTGAGGATGTTACAGGCCCACACTGGTGGCAGCCTTGTATCTTTCCTTCCAGAGACATATGTGGAAGCTAGGGACTGGAGGGCATGTGTGCCCTGGACTGGCTGGCATACATGCCCTTGAAGCTGAGAACATGACACTCAGATGCTGTGTGGGCTCAGGACAAGCCATCTCTTTCCACTCTCTAGTTTACTCTGGTTAGGTCTGTTCTGAGTGTGTTGTTTTACTGTTTTAACTATTTTTTTTATACAACTTACTTTGGGAACTTTTGGACAACTTACTTTGGGGAAAATGGATCTTTGGGACACTCCTGGTGGTGCTCAGGGTCTCTCTGGCTCTGTGCTCACGAGTGGCCTCTAGCAGTACTCTGGAGAACATATGAGTTGCTAGGGATTTAGAACAGGGGTCAGAGAGATGCAAGGTGAGCACCTTCAACCCCATTCTATCTCTCCAGCCCTTTTATTTATCGTGTTCATTTATTTATTCACTTATTATTATTATTTCTGTTATTTTGGTTTAGAGACCAGTATTTGGCACTTACTCCTGCCTCTGCACTCAGGAGTCACTCCTGGCAGGTTTGGCATAGGTCAGTCCTATGGAAGGCAAATATCCTACCTGCAGTAACATCACTCTATGCCCCCCATTTTTTTCATCTTTTTGGGTTATACCCAGCAATGCTCAGGTGTTACTCTTGGCTCTGCACCCAGGATGCAGGGGATAGAACCTGGGTCAGCCGCATACCAAGCAAATGCACTATCATTCTGAACCCTTAAATTTTCCTTTCTTTTTGTTTTTGATCTATTCCATGGTGTGTTGCTTGGGAGGTCACTTGCAGCCATACTAAGAGGATCATGTAGTGCTTGGATTGAAGCTGGCCCTATACCTCTAGCCCTTTGAACCACATTGCCACACACCAGGCTTCAATTTTTTTAGTCTAGAGAACCTTATCCAAGAACAAGCTCCACTCCTTCTTGCCCTATTTGTTTATTTGCACCAAGAGGTGCTCTAGGGCCAAGAGGTCACTTGTGGTGACACTCAGCCAAGTTGGCTGAACAGTTCAATGTCCAGGTCTGGTGATATGATGTCACTTGGCCAAGCAATGCTCAGGGGCTAGCTACTAGGGCTCCCCTGGTAATGCCTAGGTGGATATACAGTACTGGGCGTTGAACATGAGGTCTCACAAATGCAAGGTCCATGCTTCAGCCCTTTGGGACTTGATCCCAACCTGTAAGTGCCTATTAAAGTAGCCCTCCGGGCTGGAGTACATGGGTTAAGTCTGTTGCCTTGAACCTGGTTGAGTTCCTGGCACCACATGTGATTCCCTGAATACCAACTATGAGGGCAGCCTTGGGGATTACAGTCATAAGCATTAGCAACCATATGCTTGCCAGACAGCTGTTCCCTGTGCTATTTCTTTGGGCCATGCACTTATTCCTTCCATCTTCCTGCTTCTGTATTCTTTGAGTAAAGATTCACCTAGGACATTCTGCCTCGTCACCGTGTCAAGGAGAGTATGTGCATGATATCTGGGGCCTAGATGTCAGAACTTAACCTTTAAATATGACAGACATTCGGGGTAGTATTGGTGAACCCCACTGGCCAAGTGGAGACATTTTGTTAATCATTCAATACATTGTGGGGAAGGGAATACCCAGTGGTGCTCAGGAGTTATGACTGGCTCTGTGCTCAGGAGTCACTCCTAATGGTGATCAGAGAACCATATGTAGTGCTGGGAATTGAATCAGGGTTGACCATATGCAAGGCAAATGCCTTAATTATCTCTTGGACCCTTATCCAGTATATAATTATCAAGCATCTTTTTTTTTTTTTGCTTTTTAGGGTCACATCCCACAACACTCAAGAGTTACTCCTGGCTCTTCGATCAGGAATTACTCTTGGTGGTACTCAGGGGACCATATGGGATGCTGTGGATCAAACTCGGATTCAAGCAAGGCAAATACCCTACCCACTGTGCTATCGCTCCAGCCCCTATCAAGTATCGCTTTGCTGGCCAAGAGTATGCGGTATACATGAGAGATTGAAACTCTACTCACTTGTGTCCCCTGATATATATATATATATATATATATATATATATATATATATATATATATATATATATATATATCCCTTTAGGCCTTGGGATCCTCACCTTGGGCACCATCTGTGAGCCCTGTGGGCCCATGCTCTATCCTATTGTGTCACTTAACACTGAGCAGTGGTGCTGGGTATATAGGAAACAGGCAATCAGTTTGAGTCTCACTCTGTGGTTAGAAGGTGAGGAGACAAAGAGGAAGAGATAATGTTTTTCACCAGGGTATGTGTATTGTCACAGATTCCAAATGCTCAATAGGAATTTGTGGAAGGATTAGAAAGAAATTCTTCTGCAGGAGGGACCTAGGGCCCCCTGACCCCCACTCCAGATGGACTTGGAGCTCTCTTTGCAGTAGGTTCTAAACGGAGGCCCCTTGTCCATGTGACTGGGTCTAGTGTGGGGCACTGACTCATAAACAGGGTCATTTCAGTTTATAGGACTAAAGTGATGAGAAAAGCATATGCAGATCACAGCACAGTGTGTATCCTTGAGCATATTAACTCGGCCCCTTTCCACGAATGTGACATAGGGCCGAAGATCCACGCCAAGTTCTAGCACTGAGAAGTCACTGAGTTCTCACATTTGCACACATATCACAGGGCGTCTCACGCACAGGAGGTGTTTGGCTCCTGGCATTTCTTCTGTTATCTGAGAAGGCCAGAACCCTGAGTTCGGTTTTATCTGTGGTGGTGAAACGCCTGTGAGTCTCCCACCACAAATGCTATTCTCACACAACCCCGAGCACTTTGGTGGTGATTAACAATAACCCACTGTGATACGGGCCCCAGGGCTCAGGAGACACTCGACAAGCAGAAGTGACTGTTTGCCCTAATCCATGACCACTATGCTAAAAACAAAACAAAATACAACACACCAAACCACACCTCAGAGAACGTCATGTGAGCATGGCAGGCCCTGACCGGAACCAGTGTTTCATGCAGTGAAGAAAGAATGACAAGGCAAGAACTCACTGCCCTTTTCCCTTCACTTCCCTGCACTTGTTATTCTCTGGCCCACTGCTCTGATATCTCCGCTGACATCTCTGCTCCCCACCCTGAGTCCCCTAAATCCCAAACCACAGTCATTGCTGTGCTCTTAGGCCTCCCTCCAGTGGAGCCTGTCTTTGGCCCCATCTGCCAGAAAACATCAGACAACACATCTCCACTCTTTGGCTTCTGGGGGTCCGTATTGCCTTTTCACAACAACTCTGTATTCCAAATTGAAATGTCATTATAATTGAATGAAATAGCCCTCATGGAGCAATAAAGAACAGGGAAGCCAGTGGCTTAAGCGTTTGTGCAGTTTTTGGCTTAAGTGAATGTCAGATGTTACTATGGTGTCGCTTAGGACAGTTTTGTTGTTGTTCAAGAACCGGAAGTTTTGAGAAATGTAACCTATGGATTTGATTCCATTGTTTCTTTTGGTGTGAGTGTGCCGATGAGATGATTTTATAGGTGTGAATGTTCCGATGAGAAAATTTTCTACAGATGTTTCGTGCCTCCCTTTTTGCCTTAGACGTAGAAGCAAGCTTGTGTCTTAATTTGTATCTGCGGCAGATGGAATATATCTTAAGACTCTCAAATCTCAAAATACCTTTGTTCTGGTCTTCATTGGCAATGTCAGCAAACTCTTTTGTTTTCTCCTCCTGTCTTTTTTTTTAGGTAAGATATTTATTTTATTATTTTTTAAAATTTTACTATAACACTATGAGATATATAATTACAAAGCTGTGTTGCAGTTTGACTGTGGTGCCTGGCTGTGTCAGCAGGTGGCAGACAGGAGACAGGCTTGTCTATACCCCCAGGGCTCTGCCCTGTGGGCCCTGATGGTTGATGATTTGACAGAGAAAAAGACTGGGATGAACCCAGAGCCATGGCAGAGCCTGGCAAGCTACCCCTGGTGTATTTGATATGCCAAAAACAGTAACAATAGTGGACCTCATTCCCAATGAATGGGAACATTACTGGTGCCTGCTCGAGCAAATCAATGAACAACAGGAAGACAAGTGACAAGTAACCACAAGTTTCCCCCTCAGGACAGCCTATCAGAATCCCACTGCCAAATCCTGCTCCAAAGACAATTCCATGTGCCAGATTAGAATGTTTTTAAGGGGTTCTGGGGCCATTCCCAGTGGTGCTCAGGGTTTACGCCTGGCACTGAACTCAGGGATCACGCCTAGTGGGGTAAGGGAACTACACGCAGTGCTAGAGATTGAACCAGGTGGGCTGTGTGCAAGGAAGTGTCTTCATCTCTACTTTGTCTCCCCAGCCCCTAATCTCTTCTGTTTAATAGAGCAACAAGAATAGAAACAACAAGAAACCTAGGGTCATCAAAGACTTTTTTAAAGCAAACCCTGGATTTAAAAAAATAAAACAGGGGTTGGAGTGATAGTCCAGCGGGTAGGGCATTTACCTTGCATGTGGCCGGCACATGCTGGCCCGGGTTCGATCCCCGGCATCCCATATGGTTTCCTGAGCACTGCCAGGAGTAATTCCTGAGTGCAGAGCCAGGAGAAACCCCTGAGCATTGCCGGGTGTGACCCCCCAAAAAGCAAATAAATAAATAAACAAACAAATAAATAAGTAAATAAAACAAGGTTAAAGAGATAGTTCAGGGGTTACGACACTTTCTTTACATGTGGTCAATCTTAGTTTGATCCCTGGAAATGAATATGATTCCCTGAGCACAGCCAGGAGTGATCCCCTGAGTACAGAACCAGGGGATCACTCTGAGGGGCCAGAGTGATAGTATAGTGGGTAGAGAGAGCATTTGCCTTGTATGCTGCCAACAAGGGTTCAATCTCTGGCATTCCATATGATCCCCTCAGCACCACTAGGAGTAATTCCTGGATGAAAGCTAGGAGTAATAACTGAACATCACCAGGTGTGACAAAAAAATATTAAAAGAGATAAAAAGGAGTATTCTTGAGCATGGCCAGGTGTGGTCCAAATAACAAATAACAAAAATAACAACAATAATAACAAATAGGGAGTCAGAAAGATAGTACAGTGAATAAGGTGCTTACCTTGCATGCAGTCAACTTGAGTTTAATCCCTGGCATCCCTGTGGTTCCCTGAGCACCATTAAGAGTGATTCCTGGGGCTGGAGCGATAGCCCAGTGGTAGGGCGTTGCCTTGCATGCGGCCGGCCTGTGCCGGCCCGGGTTCAATCTCCGGCATCCCATATGGTCCCCCGAGCACTGCCAGGAGTAATTCCTGAGTGCAGAGCCAGGAGTAACCCCTGAGCATTGCCGGGTGTGACCCAAAAAAGCAAAAAAAAAAAAAAAAAAAGAGTGATTCCTGAGTTGAGAGCCAGAAGTAACCCCTAAGCATCACCACTGTGGCCCCCAAACAAACAAACAAACAAACAAACAAAAAATACCCTGAGGACAACTGGGATATAGTCACCCAAAATAAGTGTGAATGAAGAAAACCTGAAGTAGATTTTTTTTTACCCTATCATACCAGGACAAACACTTGGTCAGCTAAAGACCACACCCTTCTGAGGAAAAAAAAAATTTTTTTTTGCTATGGTGGACAAAAGGCTATTTCCTGTCTGGCTTCCTGAGATCAATCAAGAAGAGTGATGAGTGATAAACGGACCAGAGCAATAGTGCTTTGTGCAGTGGAGAGGGCACTTGCCTTGCACATGACCATCCTGGGTTTGATCCCTAGCACCCCATATGGTGCCCTGATCCTAAGCACAGAGCCAGAAGTAGATCTTTAGCCACCCTTCCAAAAAAAAATAAAGAGCGCCCGCTCGCAGCACATATACTAAAATTGGAATGATACAAAGAAGATTAGCGTGGCCCCTCTGCAAGGATGACATGCAAATTCGTGAAGCTTTCCATATTTAAAAAAAAAAGAAAGTGAAGGAAGAAAGAAGGAAGGAGGAAGAAAGGAAGAAGGAAGAAGAAAGGAATAAGGAGGAGAAGGAGAAGGAGGAGAAGGAGAAGGAGGAGAAGGAGGAGAAGGAGAAGAAGGAGGAGAAGGTGAAGGAGAAGGAGAAGATGAAGACGAAGGAGAAGATGAAGACGAAGACGAAGGAGAAGATGAAGACAATGACGATGACAATGACGAAGAAGACAAAGAAGACGAAGAAGCAGAAGAAGAGGATGAGATGGGCGGAGCGATAGCCCAGTGGGTAGGGCATTTGCCTTGCATGCGGCCGGCCTATGCCGGCCGGGTTCAATCCCGGCATCCCATATGGTCCCCCAAGCACCGCCAGGGTAATTCTTGGGTGCAGAGCCAGGAGTAACCCCTGAGCATCGCCGGGTGTGACCCAAAAAAAAAAAAAAAAGAAGAGGAGGAGGAGGAAGAAGAAGAAGAAAGGAGGAGGAGGAGGAAGAGGAAGAGGAAGAGGAAGAGGAAGAGGAAGAGGAAGAAGGAGAAGGAGAAGGAGAAGGAGAAGGAGAAGGAGAAGGAGAAGAAGAAGAAGAAGAAGAAGAAGAAGAAGAAGAAGAAGAAGAAGAAGAAGAAGAAGAAGAAGAAGAAGAAGGAGAAGAAGAAGAAAAAAGAAAAGCAGAGGCAGCAGCAGAGGCAGCAGCAGCAACCCCATTTTCTTACAGAGTCCAGACTGGGATAAGCTCCTACCTCCTTAGACCCTTTCCTAAATGACCCAGTTGAAAAAAATCCAGTCCTGTGAACCCAAAAAGTATTACTTGTGGCACTTGGGACCATATGAGATGCCAGGGATCAAATCTGGGTCAGTTGCATGCAAGGCAAGCTCCCTACCTGCTATAATAGCTCTCTGACCCCTTACCATTCTCTTTTAATTTGGAGAGGGAGAGGGTTGATACTAGGCTCAGAATTATAATGCTGGAATTAAATCAGGTACTCTACATGCAAGGACCTGTGTTAATTCCAGAACTGACAAAAATCACTTGTCTTATATCACTTGTCTTCCTGTTGTTCATCGATTTGCTTGAGCGGGCTCCAGTAACATCTCCATAATGTCGTGTCACATGCTAGCCCAAGGGCATCTGCTTGCTCCAGGAACATGAAGTGCCTCAAACTATTCGTTCAGGTCATGGGAATGATGTCTATAATTGGTACTGGTTTTTGGCATATCAAATATGACCCGGTAGGTTGCCAGGCTCTACCGTGTGGGTGGTAGTAGGCTCTCAGTTCATGAATTTACTGAAGAACTGATGCAACAGGGAGACATTGACTTTTCTCTTGGGTGGAGCTCTGATGAGCTGTGGAGTCCAGATGTTGAAAATGGTGGCCCTCATGCTGCGGGGGTTCCTCTGGCATCTTGCAAGGCCCTATTGGGATGGTGGGCCAGGGTTAGAACCTGCCCCTCCTCCCGGACCCCTCAAAAGAAAGTTAAATGAAATGGGGGATGGTACCTCCCACACAATGCTTAATTGACCCCAAAACCATGTGGACCCAAGGATGTGGTAGTGTTTGGACTCTGGTGCAAGAGGCCACCAGGGACACTTTGATGTGGTCCTGGGGACTGAACGCAGGTAAAGTGCATACAAGGCATGTGCTATACCCCCGTACTATCTAGCCTTGATATTTTATTTTGATTTGCCACACTTGAGTGGTGCTCAGGGCTGCCTCTGTGCTCAGGGTTCATTCCTGGCTGGGCTCAGGGGACCATATGTAAAACTGGGGCTAGAACCCAAGTTGAACATTTGGAAGGCAAGTACTATTACTCTGGCCCTAGGTCTTGTTTTTTTAAATGTTAAAAAATGAAGTGCTCTTTTGTGAGGATGTCTGTAATGCCTGTAAGTTAAAGAATGGACCTGGAAAGTAATAGACGCTTGATCCATAGTTTACTGCTCTGTGTTAAATCTTAAAGTTTTTATTCCACAGTATATTTATCTCTTTGAGAACTCAATCCCAAGTCGAGAAACTATATACACACACAAAATAAAAATATATATATGTATTTTATATATATATATATATATATACATACTTAGATTTGATCAACCTAGAAATGGCTAAACCAATAAAAAAGAAAGCCTCACATTTTACTAATGATCAAAAGTGAAAAAATTAAAATCATGCTTAAGATTATACTTTGAGGTTATTACTACATGCAACTATTAGACTGAAAGTTTTCTACAGTTTAGCTCATCTGAAAATCAAACTATTTGGTATAACCGGCATGCAGGCTAAACAGGGGGCACCCTGGGAGGGGGGAAGGCCAGGTCCCCATCCTGCAAAGCCCGGCAGTCACACCCACATCCCACAACCATTGCAACACCAATGGCTCAGAGTCACTGCTTCTGGCTAATCTCCACAGAGATGCCAAAATGACACAATCCATATTTAGGGCTGAAAACTCTGGGGTCCTACTAGAGTAGGGTGGGCAGCCTCCCTTAACCCCCACTGTGCTGCCGGAAGCCCAAGCAGCCACAACCACATCCACAGCTACTGCCATGCAAACTGCCCGACTTCACAACTAACCTCAGAAGACATGCTAAACCAAACCAGTGAAATTCACTTATACACCTGTCTTTGGACTGAAAACTCTGGGACCCCCACCTCAGAAGGGAGTGGACTAATAGTTTTTCCAGTTCTCCATATCCTAGAACTCCTGCAGTATGCAGCTGCACATGTAGCACCACAACACTTTCAAGTGTTGACAGCTCGTCA
Source organism: Cryptotis parvus (assembly GCA_021461705.1). Lineage (NCBI taxonomy): Eukaryota > Metazoa > Chordata > Mammalia > Eulipotyphla > Soricidae > Cryptotis > Cryptotis parvus. Next base: position 16,330 of record JAJIBD010007244.1, on the reverse strand, counting down.
GATGGGAAAGTAGCATAGAAACCAACTAAGCTCAACAAGCAAGAATAATAACAGAAGGCTCAACCCGCAATAAACTGCTTAACAAACCCTCAGCAATGACTTTAATAACATTACTGTGAAATATAATTTCCTCAAACTTTCTTTTACTGAACTATTTTTTGATAATTCCACTTACATTTAGTTGTAACAAGCAATATAAAACAAATTATGGTGTACCCACCAAGAGGGAAGACTGGGTAATGAATGGGTGGGAAACTGGGGACAATTCCACTGGAGGTGGTTTGGTGTTGCAACATTGAATGCCTGAAGCCAGCCACTGTACTATGAACAAATTGTAAACCACATTGCTTAAGTGAAGTTAATAAAAAAAAAATCATACCTCCCAAAAGAAGTTCTTTGGTATAGCCATGACTAGCCAAATGCCCAATTAAAAGTTAGGGTCCTCCTCTAAATGTATGTATTGCAAGTCACAATGTGTAAGAGAAGGAAGAGGGCAGAAGAGAGAGAGAGAGAGAGAGAGAGAGAGAGAGAGAGAGAGAGAGAGAGAGAGAGAGAGAGAGAGAGAGAAAGCAAGGTGCCTGCCATAGAGCAAGGCTGGGGAAGAGGTGGGGAATCATGGAACATGGTGGTGGGAGATGGGCACTGGTGGAGGGATGGGTGCTGGGACACTGTATGACCGAAACCCAAACATGAACATCTTTGTAAATGTATATCTCATGGTGATATAATAAAAAAATAAATAAAAGTTAGGGCCTTGCATTTGCTTGTGGGTTTTTTGTTTGTTTGTTTTTGCTATTTTTTGGGGGGTTCACACCTGGCAGTGTTTGAGGGCCTATCCCAGCTTAGTGCTAAGGTCGTTCCTGGTAGTGCTCAGGTGTCGGGAGGCGCCACCAGGGTCCCCGACAGTGTTGGGGTTCCCTTTTACCTCCGAGCCGGTTCCCTTTTTACCGCCCTTTTACCTCCGAGCCGGGGGAATGGATGAAGACTCAGGAATCCGATGCAGTTTTAAAAGGGCTTTACTATCACAGGTTCCAACATACAATCCAAGAGCAGGGAAAACCTCCGGACTCTGGGTTCCCAGCTAGGCCCCCAGCCAGGTGTAGGCCAAGATGGCTGCCACCACGTGTTGAGGCCCAACAGAGAATGAAGAGGATGGAGAAGCAAAACACCAAGGGAAGCTGAAATGGCAAAAGGGGGGAAAAAAAGAGAGAGAGATTCTTTCTTCTTGCAGCTTATTTTATAGCTCGAAATCCACCCAAACTCCCCAGGATGAAAACAGGAAAACAGCTCCATAGAATGTAGCAACTTTAGGAGACCATCTGGTTGTTTACAAGGACCCAGAGCTAATTAAAAACCTCCTAGCAGAGTTGGGAGAAGCTATAAGCTAAATGTAACTTCCCCTGGCAGGAAGGATCAAATGCCCTCAGGTAATTTCTCCCAGCACCTCACCAAATATCTTAAGCCAAGATCTGCCTGGAATTGCCTTTATAGGGTAGAGAAGGGGTTTCTGAGATGGCATGTCTCTGTACCAAAGACTAATACTAATGCCAGTTAAATATTTCTCCAAGCCTTCACAAGAGTCTCGTCTACTTCATGGTAGTTTTGTATTTTAGTTGCCTTTGAGTTATCAGGGAGCTATGCTTGCTTGCTTGGAGGCAAACAGCATTTCTCTCTGGTCTAATTACTTAGAGATCCAACATGGCCAGGCAAATATGCTGATAAGATCTAGCTAGTCCCACGATGATTGTGGTAGCATGAGAGAATATTTATACCAGCCAGTACAGAATACATGGTCAGATAAAGACTGCCACATTCAGACTATCCCCCTATCTTTGAAGTGACCTGCAGGAGGCAATCCAGGGCAAATGCAGAGGCCTAGGCTTTTAGGTGTCCTGCAACAACTCCCCCTGATTAGTTTACTATAAAAAAAATTGAAAAAGTACAAAATATTTAGTAACATATAGAAAATTAAGATAAAAAAAAAACAATTCCAATTACAAAATGATAATACATGTTACTTTAGGATCCTAACTTGTGTTTGGACCCAAAGCAAAGTTCATGACAAAGTGTTTTTAGCTGTCTGATTATAACGGACTATAGTTTGCACTGTCCATAATTTGTGAGAGTCAATTTGCTGTATTTTATGTAAAGTCAGGTGTCTGGAACAAAGTCTGTGGGGCTACTTCTGGAACAGCAATAGTGGTGATCATATGAGTATGAGTCTCTGGAGAGCAGCGATCAGGAACTCGTTGAATTGTCAGGAACACTGGATCGGGTCTCAGGAACACTGGGACAAGAGTCTCGAGCACTGGAACAGGTGTCTGGATCTGTGGTACAGGCATCTTTCAAGGCTTCTTCAGCAAGGGAACACTGGCACCGGTAACTGTACCTGCAGCTTAATTTTAGGTGAGGCAAAAACACTTTTCGAGATTAATCACAAATAGAGATTTTAAGGCTTTGGCAGGAATTCAAGTCTGGGATGGAGAGAAGAACATAAAGAAGCTCCAACATGGGTGGAGCAGGGAAGTATGAAAATTGATGAATTCAAAATTGATGAGTCTAGTAGGTCAGGAGAGCTGATGAATTTAATAGAGGTTTGTAGTGGTCAGAAATTGAGAATAGTTGAGACATAAACATAGACACATTAATGGTTGTGTCTTAATTAATCACAACATTAATCACAAACATAATGGTGGCCACCACATGCACACACATGAACACACAAGCACACACACATTTGATCGATCAATATATTACAGCTGTATATATGACCCATCTAAGGTGATAAATGGTAACAAATCAAGCGCTTCATGAATATAAAGCCGGCAAATAATGGTGAGGATGTGTCTTTTCCTGTGAATAGAGCATTAGAAAAACCTTTTTTCACTGATTTAGCAAACTTTTTTGTAATGAGCACTGTGATCAGAGTCCAAAGCCACGAGCATCATAGAAGGAATCTGCAGCATCCAAGTTCTTTTTCTGCAAATACCTGTGAGCAAAAACATTAAAAAGGAAACTCTAACATTAATCCTAAACATTTTGACATTGAGCACTATGCTCGATTCCATCCATTCTCAGGGAACCATGAAGTGCAGAAAATTAAACCAAACCACACATGCAAGACAAGTGTTCAAGTGCTAAACCACATCCCTGGCTCTAAAGTGCTTTATTTCAATTAATTAATGGGGGGTGGGGGTGTTGCACAGCTTATAGGTGCTCAGGGCTTACTCCTGGCTCAAGGATCATTCCTAGTGGTGCTCAGGGTACTATATACAGTCTGCAGGTTGAACCATGGTTGGCTGTGTGCAAGACATGCACCCTACCCGCTGTGCTATCTCTCTGGTGCTAAAGTATTTTAAATAAAGCGAAGACAACTTAGCGCCTCACATATCCCTGAACTGTCAGGTCCCGTGGACCCAAGCCCTGGCTGAAAGGTCTCCTTGATCATGAAGAGCTGGGATTTTCAAATGTCAACAGTAGCATAAGTTAATCAACCTGGAAGACTTGCACTCCATATCAGATACACCCAGTTCATGGGACCAGAGAGACAGTACGATAGGTCGGGTATTTGCTTTTGCATGTGACCAACCTAGGTTTGATCCCCACCATCCCATAGCATCCCCCTAGCCTAACAGGAGTGGTCCCTGAGCACAGAGCAGGTGTGACAAAAAATAAAAGCAAAAAACAAAACCAAAGGAAAAACAGACACACCCAGTTCTACAGAGACTTCTTTTTTGTTGTTGGAGGCATCATTTGAAAAATGTCCTACCAACTTCACTGAACTGTGGTCAAGATTAAGGGATGATGATAGAAAGGCTGAGCACAGTGTCTGGCCTTATTATCAGTTTCATGCATCCACAAAGCTGCCACCCACTGTCTGTCAGATCCAGGTGGCGGTGCAGAGTCCAGCAGCTCTTCACTGAGGCCCACACATGTGGCATAAGAGTATAGTTGGAAGTCGTGGCTGTACTTTGACTTGGCATGTGTCTCTTGTGCCGCTGAACACTCCTGCAGTGCAGGAGCCACACCTTGTTTATCTTTTATATTGGTGGCCTCATCCATGATGTGTGGCACCTAAGATATGCTTCGTAAAAGATTTTTATAGGAACTGCTCTGTGACTACAGACACTGGGGAAAAGGAGTTTTCCAATTTAAGTAGTCATTGCTTTTGAGAAAAACATTTGATTACAAGTATCTAATGTAGGAAGGACCGAATGATATGCTCAGCAATAAATTAAAAAAATAATTGGGTGTTAGGAGAGGGACCTGGAGAGACAGCACAGGAGGTAAGGTGCTTGCCTTGCATGTGGTCCGCCAACTGTTTTTGAATTCCCTCGCACCATATATGTTCCTGGGGTACTGCCAAGGGTCAGTCCTGAGTACAGTGCCATAAATAGCCCCTGAGCACCACTAGGTGGGGCCCCAAAAATCAAAACAGAAAACAAATTAAAAATAGTCACATATTTACAGGCTGGAAATGTGGCTCATGTAAAGCACATGTCTCAAATGTTTGAGGTATTGGATTTGATCCCCAGTATAGTTTAAAAAGTCACATCTTTCCAAGGAAAATCTTCGCTCCAATCCTTGAAATGAAGAGCTACAATTACACAAATCCTTCACTTTAAATCTTGGTAGAGTTTCACTGATTAAAACTTATAATAATGTGTCACAAATTCTGAAGAGAGTACATTGCTTTATTCATTCATTCATTCATTTATGGTTTTTGGGTAACACTCAGCAGTGCTCAGGGCGGATTCTTGGCTCCATGCACAGGGATTATTCCTGGCAGTGTGTGGGGACTACATGGGGTACCTGGGATCATGCCTGGATGAGCCACATGCAAGGCAAGCACCCACTTTATAATCTCTCTCCAGCCCCCAGGAGTACTTTTTACTTTTTAAGCCCTTCTCGAACAATAGTATGCTGATATACTGAGTGATGCACCACATTTTATAGATGTATAAGGCAACCAATAACAAAATATATACTCATAATGCCTATCCTGTAACAACATATCAGTAATTTCTTATACAGGGGCTTGATGGTCAATGGCTCCAGGGGTGAGATTTAAATTTCTTCTAAGCAAACATTTCTTGATCATTTTTAGCAAATTAGATATAACAAGCAATATGAAATAAATTATTAAGGGTCTATTATAGGAGCAGGCTTAAACAGTAGTTGGGAAAATTGGAAATTATGGTGGTGAAATTGGGGATGAATATTGAATATTGGTAAGAAATTAACACGAACAACCTTTGTTAAAAAATTGGTAGAAGCCCACTAAGTTCAAAAGTGAAAGCAATAACACAGACGGCCCAATTCTCATATAATAGCTCAGTTAAAAGGTCATGACTTTAGCAATACCATTATGAGATATATGTTGTAACAAGCAATATAATGTGAATTAATTAGTGTCTGCTAAGGGAGTAGGCATAGGGGTGGGTGTGAAACTAGGGTCTTTGGTGGTACTGAGGGTACATTGGTGGTGGAACTGGTGTTGGAATACTGAATACCTAAAACAACTGTACTGTGAACAACTTTGTAAATCACAGTATTTAAATAAAATAATCACTTGTATCACTTGTCTTCCCACTGATCATCGATTTGCTCGAGCAGACAAATAATAATAAATCAAAAACCAGTGGTTAGACACCAGAGAGAGCAGCACTATGGGGTAGGGTGCTTGCTATATGTGCAGTAGACTCAGGTTTGATTCCCGGCACAGGAGTGATCCCAAGCACAGAACCAGAAGTAATCCCTGAGGACTGCCATGTGTGACCCCAAAACTAACAAAACAAATAAACCAAAATCAGTGGTTAGGGTCCAGAGAGTAAGCCCTAGAGAAAGCGGCCTAACCTTCACTCCCAGAAAAGAAAGGTTAATGTTTTTGTTCTGGGGACACACCCAGCACTGCTTCCAGAATCACACTGTGCAGGGACTGAGGCCTGGACTCTCCAAAACAGAAGCCCACCCCTTGTACTCCCCTCCCCCGAGTCTTCTGATCCATTCCCCCAGTCCAGTTCTTAAAACCGTTGCAGCATCGCATGCTTCCCAATCCAAGGAAGCAAACATAGTTTCTAAGTGAGGAGTCATAGCAGTTTATAACACTCACCCGAGAGCATCCAAACACCCTGTGGGAGGCAGACGCTGCTCCACGTGAGACAGGGAGCTCAGCAGCAGCCACTGAAATCAGGGCCACGTACTGGCCTCCTCACCTACAGATGAGCCACATCCCAGGCAGATAATTAGCTTCCTTTCCTTTTTGCTAGTTTTTGAATAGACAGCATTTTCTTTCAACAATTAAAACTGGAACAATGGTTGAGTTCTCCTTCTTTGTTGCTTTCTTTGTTTTACAAGAAGGACGTGCTGCGGTCAAGTTCCCGGCAAATAATAAAATTGTCAAATGATCGCTTTTCATTCTAACCATGCCACAGTTAAATCTATTGTTTGTTCCTCTGTAAACATGTTTCTGTAAGCGTCTATTTTCACAGTTTCATTTTCAAATATTACCCACTCATTAATGGAACTGTGATTTCCAGAAGAGGAATGGTGGGAAGGGAAGCTACTGAAAAGAGCTCAGTGGGCCAAGCATGTGCAGCCAGGAAGCCTGTGTAGTCCCCTACACGTGGTTCCCTAAACGCAACTCGAGCAGCTCCTACCACTGAGCCTGAATAAGCCCCTGAACCTCACCAGATATGGTTCCAAATCCAATAATGGAGTAACATTTAGTATTTATAGGTTGCTTTGGAAAATATATTACTTTTGGGAAGGGATGAACATACTCAGTGATACTTGGGAATTATTCTAGGCTCCATGCTCAGGACTGACACCCAGCAGAACTTGGGGACCATCTGTGGTATTAGGGATTTTTTTTTTTTTTTTGCTTTTTGGGTCACACCCAGCCATGCTTAGGGGTTATTCCTGGCTCTACACTCAGGATTTACTACAGCGGTGCTCAGGGGACCATATGGGATGCTGGGGACTCGAACCCGGTCGGCCACATGCAAGGCAAACGCCCCTACCCACTGTGCTATTGCTCCGGCCCCTGTGGTATTAGGGATTTGAACCAGGGTCAAATCTGTAGTTACATGCAAGGCAAGTGCCCAACCTCCTGCACTATCTTTTAGGCCTTAATTTAGGAAAGTATTTTTCAGTCCTTATGTCTGCTATTCAACCACTGTGCTATCTAAGCTAATTTTTCAGATTTTTTCATTAAGAATTACATTACTGAGGGAAAGGGACGTGGCTTATTGGGAGAGCATGTGTTTTAGATGTGTGAGGCTCTGGGTTTGATCCCTGGCACCATAACCAAATTCCTTTATCACCAGCTCTGCTGGTGGGACTCTTTAAGAACAATTGAACAGATAAAATCACCCCCAAATATAACTCTATAGATGGCTTACATTTTGGTTCATCAAGTCATACATTTTCTATATGCACATAATTTGTAAAACAAATTAAAGCCATATTAAATACTTATCTTGTTCCTTTTACTTTAAAGGTTTAATTGGAATTTTTATGGTAATATTTATGAAAATAAAAATATTTTAAATGTGGCAGCTCCTACATAGGAGTGTGCAAAGGCTATTCCTGGCTCTGTGCTTAGGAGTGACTCTTGACAGTGTGTGAGGGACCACATGCAGTGCCTGGAATTAAACCAGAATAAACGGGATGCAAGGTAAGTGCCTTAATCCCATCTGCACCATCTCTCTGGCCCGCCTTTGGTGTTCTGATTCAGGATGATCCCTCAGACTGATGGGGGTGGGTTGATACTGTAGAACACGCATGTTCATGTGCATGTGAAGAAGGTGTCTTTAGAAAAACACACAAGTAGCTGGTGATATTGATTGGCATTGAGATTAAAGGTGAGAGTGCTTCATTGTGCCCCCTTAAAAGGGATTTAAATGCGCATTTGCTTTTAAAATACCAGACCACTACTGGTGTAGCCCTGGAGCATCCCCTGCCCCTACCCGCCACCTCAAAGCATGGTAGGGGGTGGCCCTGGTGGTCCCAGCACTGCCTGAGCAGCTCCACCTCCTTGGGCCCTAGTATTGCCCCTCTCAGCTTGGTTTGCAGAGAATCACTAGCAGAGAATATTTCTGGAGGACTGTCCCCAAAATATTAAAATTCAACATAATACAATTTTTTAAAAACTTAGTAGCCTTTGGTAATTACAGAAAAATAGCGTGGGACCTAATGAGACGCTACAAAGAAGAAAAATATCCCAGCAAAAGGCGTATTGCTCTGCTACAGGCCCAGTTGCCAGAGAGTCTGAATTACCTACCTACTTCTCAAGCCAACCATGTAGCTGAATAGAAACCATTGCCAGAATTTTCCCTGTGGCCCAAAGTGGAACTAGAACTGGCCCCAACTCCTCCTCACTTGCTAGCCTGGGCACACACTTGTTCTGGCCCGGGGGGGGAGGGCTGGGAATTTTCCAGTTCTGCAGCAAATAACAAACATCTCAACAAAGAGAGCAGTGTAGTCACACTGTGCTTAGTGACAACCCAGCCCAGTGCTCATCCTCTTAGATTGCAGACTGAGTTCCCTTCCCAGTCCACTCCAGGGACCGGCCTGTCTGGCAGAGTCAGTATGGTTTTTCTGGCTAGCGGCAGGCAGTGAGGACCAGGCCTCCCGTAAGGGAGAATGTATGTTAACGTCTTTCAAGTTAGAAGCAGTGACTCTGCTCTCGGTTAAGGGCAAAATGGGTTATTCCTTGACTTGAGGCAACCTTATGGGAGGAAAGTGAAGCCCGATGACCGGGAGGTGAAAACTAGGATAACTGTTGGTTCTGGTCTGGATTTCTCAGGCCTTCTGCCATGAAGAGTGGGCAGGGGTCAGCAGGACAGGCCCTTCCTAGCAAGTCTAGCTCTTGCTCTCACAAGCACCTGTATTAACTCAATTACCTTTTCACAGCTCCTTTAAAGGTCATTCATGCTATTTCTTTTCTCTTCTTTTTGCAGGAAGGTTGTATGAGGTGGGTGTGTTTCGACCATGCCCAGTGTGCTCAGGGAGTGAGCTCCTAGCTCTGCACTCTGTGATTAGTCCTGGCAGTACTCAGGAAAACATATGTGGGATTAGAACTGTGAAAGGCGGGGCTGGTGCGATAATCTAGCGAGTAGGGCATTTGCCTTGCACATGACCAACCTGCTTCGATCTCCAGCATCCCATATGGTCCCTCAAGCACCACCAGAAGTAATTCCTGAGTGTAGAGCTAGGAGTAACCCCTAAGCATTTCCGGTGTGAACCCCCCAAAAAAAGCAAAAAAAAAAAAACCCCAAAACTGTGAAAGGCAAGTGCTGTACCGCTGCACTATGTCCCTGGGCACATTCTTGCCATTTCCCTGTGACCAGTCAGACACCTAACCATGGAGAGTTTAATTTGTCGCAGGACCAAATGGCCAAACCAGAGCTGAATACAGAGAAGGTGGTTCCGCAGGTTCTCCTCTCTTCCAAACACATGGCATTCTAGGTCATTAGCAATTTCACCTCTAGGACCATCCAAGAATGGAACAGGATTCATTCTCTTTACTCAGCCTCTCCTGAAACCCAGAGATCACAGTGTATGGGGTGTCTTTATATGCATCCTTTAGTCAATATTTTGTGGATTGCTGAAATGCATTTTTAAAGACTTAAACACACACACAAACACACACACACACACTTATGTGCACCCAGGAACTTTGCAACACTAATATTTCTGAAACAAACACAATTTCCACTAATCCTATTGTCTCATGTATCTTCCTCCATCTACACCAAAACATGTTTCAGGAGCTAGAGAGAGAGAGAGCTGGATAAAAAATGTCAGACAGAGAGTACCCCGTTTGATTCCCGGCACTCCATACAGTACCAATCAGTAGCCCTGAGCCTTCCAGGTGTGACTCTGAACACAGAACCAGGAGTAAGCCCTGAGCATAGCTGGTTAAAACCCCAAAACGAAGTCAAACCCAAAACCCCAAACTAAATGGTGTGTATATTTAACAAACATATCAGAAACAATGGAAATATCAGGTCCAAACTTCAGTCCTAAAGACAGAACACTGGAAAAATTACCTTGATAGCAGCACAGTGGCAGAGCAACCTCACCAGGTTAAATCTTGCTTTTACTTTGAAACTGTACTTTTTGCATCACTCCACTGACCTCTCCTTGTATTCTGCACCAGGGGGAAAGCAGTGAGATCCTCTGGGAAGCAGCGTTATGAAACCTCAGAACTTCCGAGCTTTGGAGACAGACCACTTGATCCTCCAATGACTCCTATTGGAATGACAGAACGATGCCTTTATCTTCCAGTCTCAGATCATAGGTCTCTGTCTCCAACTTCTGTTCTGGGGAAAATAAGAAAAGCTATATAAAAACTGGGAAATACTGGAAAAATGCAAGTCAGGTGCCTGGCACAATGGTGATAAATAAATGAAAGCCCTGTTCCAATATAAATTTCTCTAATTCACTTATCTATTGAGTTCATCTTATTATTTATTTTTTTTTTTTTTACTTTTTTGGGTCACACCCGGCAATGCTCAGGGGTTACTCCTGGCTCTGCACTCAGGAATTACTCCTGGCGGTGCCTGGGGGACCATATGGGATGCCGGGGATCGAACCCGGCCGGCATGGGCCACCAAGGGCAAGGCAAACGCCCTACCACTAGGCTATCGCCTCCGGCCCCCAAGTTCATCTTATTTTTATTACTCAAATTATTGCAAGTGTAAATAACTTTTACAAGTGTATTAATTTATGTTAATAACATGCATGATTATTAAATATATTTTAATGAGCACATACTTCTTTTTTAATTTAACCTATGTTTCTTTTCTTGTTTGTTTTTGTTTTTTAGACCATATCCTGCAGTACTTGAGGCCTGCTCCTTCCTGACTTTGCAGTCAGGGATCACTTATGGTAGGATTTGGGGGGACAAAAATGGGATGCCAGGGATCAAATGCTGCTCAACCGTGTGCAAGGCAAGTGTCCTATCCACTGTACTATCACTCTGGCCCTTAACCTATATTTCCCCCACGTTCCTTTCCTTTTATTTTCTTGTTGCAATGACGGCAGTGCATGTTCTATCTTAAAAACTGATTATAAACTATTATGCAGAAAGCAGCGTGGAAATAAAATCCCATGCCTATTAGAGTGCAGGGGCAGGAAAGATAGCTCAATCAGAAGAGAACATGTATTGATCCTCTGTACCTTTTTTTTTTTTTAATTTTTTGTGTCACACCTGGCGACACTCAGGGATTACTCCTGGCTCTGCACTCAGGAATTACTCCTGATGGAGCTCGGGGGACCATTTGGGATGCCAGAGATCGAACCCAGGTTGGCTGCATGCAAGGCAAACACCCTAACCGCTGTGCTATCGCTCCTGCCCCCTCTGCACCTTTTGACCCTAAGCACAACCAGGAGTGACCCTCCAGCACAGAATCAGTATAGCCTCTTGAGCACTTTTGGGTGTAGCCTCAAACCCTAATATTAATACTAATGCCAATATAATAATAACAATGAAATTAAGTAGTGCTGACTTATGTTTTAGAAGTTTCTTGCTTTCTCTATCCCAGTATTGTTTATTCCATTCACCCATGTTGATAAAGCCTTATTAAAATATTGAAAAAACTCTGTAAGAATCAATTGCATGCACCTTGCATCCCATATTTATGCACATGTGCTTTTCTACTGAGAGACGTTTAAGATTATTTTCAGACTTTCACATGACAAGATATTGCAACTGACATCATCCAGATCCCTGCATGGTGCATGTGGGAGAGCTTCTCTAGGCTACAAATCCAGAGGAGGAATTGCTGGTTTCACAATCTATGCCCCTTTTCAACATGATAGCTATTGCCAAATTGTGTCCACATTGCTGTAGTGTTTTGTTGTTGCATCTGTGTTTTTGCTTTGGTAACTGTGGTTCATTCTTCATTGAGGTATGTTTTACATACCATAAAACATATCTATTTAAAGTGTACAATCAACAGTCCATAGTTTATTTGGAGGATTATGCAACCACCAGATCTAACTTAGGCACATGTGTTTGTGCTTTTATTAAATACACGGAGAAGTGTGTGAGGCTGGTTATGTAGTCTGTCTGATGTCTCCATGGAAATCCCCTGGGAGGAGCTTGTTGGTAGAGATTTCCTTGTTTAAACCTGTTGTTTGAGTAGGTAACTGGAAGGAACAGTCCTAATTAGATTATGAAACTGCTTAAGAGCAGGTTTCTGCTATTTGCTTGAGAAAAAAAAAGCATTCCTATTTATTCACCTCAGAGTAAAATGACTCAGAACGTACTCTATTTTAAGAGACTAGGAGGGGTGGGATACCAAAATAAAGGAGTCATTTTCCCCCTGAACAATTCTTGTTTGTGCCAGAAAGTGCAAAGGAACAGCAATGTTGTAAGTCAATCTCCTGCTACAGAGCATGTCCCGCCCCCAAACCCTGCAACGGAGCTTGGGATCACATCATTCCCATGCTCTTGGATTATTAATTAATGGCATCTTCAAGTACTGCTTACTCTACTTCAAATGGAATCTGCTTATTGGATCCTCAAATAGGATTTAGAATAAATACTTACCTAAGACTCTGGTTCTTCTCCAGCCAATGTGAGTTCAAAAAAACCAAACATTTTTCTATAGGGGAACCTTGTAAAGGGAAGCCGTTTCAGTGGTTCTCAAACATCTGTCCAGACTTTTGATTCCTCAGCTTTCATACATCTAGTTTCAGGATTGAAGAGATAGTACAGAGGGCAGGGCACTTGTCTTGCACATGGCTGACCCAGCTTCTATTCCCAACACCACATATGGTCCCCTAGCACTGCCAGGAGTAATCTCTGAGCCCAGAACCAGGAGTAAGCTCTGAGCACCACCAGGTGTGACTCTCTATCCGTTATAAAAAAGGCATCCATTTTAGATGTGATTGTGTCATTTCATCCAGAGCCCGGCAGCTTTCAGAAACTTCCACCTCTCCCTTCATACCTTTCCACTGCAAGCACAGAGGTAGAGTTATGCAGCATGCAGCAGGTGACATAGACAAGACAACGTGTGACAATGGGGGAGGACAGGGACCCCGGCAGGGCTGACAGACAGTCCAGGGCAAATGCACTGAATCCCATCCCCTCCAGCAATGCTGTGTAGAAATAACATGGTTTCTCGGGGCTCAGACTGGCCCTACCTCAGCCCTGAGTACCCAGGCTTTTCCTAAGGTCTGAATTGCCTGGAATCACCAGACACCAGATGACAGGGCCGCTTTACCTGCGCAGAAACATTCTCCTGAACTGGCTCTTTATGTGGAGACACCACACTTCCCTGAGGACTGGGCTCTGGGCTCCTGACACTGGGTGGGAATCCTTCACCGCTTCCCTTTTCCACAGGTTCTCTGCCCCAAGGTTGACCAAGCAAGCAGCAGTTGGTGTCTATATATGTGTTTCCTATTTACCACCTGGAGAGGAAATGATGGGGCTTTGGAACAAGGCCCACACTCAGCAGCAAGACTTGGGTTTAGGAATGTGCAGCGATGGTTGAGATGCACCGTCTCAAGGATGAGGTCTGAACTATCAAATAGCACTGGAAGGGAGCAACCTTGAACACAGTGGTAGAAATCAGTTGACAGGGCAGGATAACTGAGGCTCTCATGACTTCCTGCTCCCACTCCCAGGAGAAAGCAAAACATGCATTCCTCAACGAAGCAGGGGGATTGCTGAGTCCCGGAAGAGGATTGAGTGGCATGGGTTACCCACTTCCTGACTCAAATGTCACACATGTGCTCACCTCTTCTGAGTGCTGGGCTTCAAAACAGATTATTTCCACACCTGGGCCATTCCCTGGCACTGACCTCAGCGGTCATGGTCATGGCTGCCTGCTCAACTTCCTGCTTTTGAGTTTACAGCCCAACTTCCTTGACTGGCCAGTCAGGTGGTCACCACTTCCATCCTCCCTGTCACGGTCCCTCCTCACAGACTCCCACCCTCACTACCATAGCTCACACATCTCTTGATATTATAGGTGCACACACAAATAGGGCCCTCAATTTTCTTTTTCCCCAAAACTGCATGTACACGGAAACAAGACCCAGAACCTTGGTTTAAAATATTTTCCCTGGGCCAGAAAGAAAGTGTAGGTGTTAAGGTACTTGTTTTGCATCCTGCTGGCCCCAGGTCCAAATCCCTGGCACCACATGTGATTCCCTGAGCACTTTCAGGGGTACTCCTGAGCACAGAGCTAGAAATAGACCCTGGGCAACTTTCTGAGTATTGGTTCTCCTTCCCTTCGCGAAAAAAGAAAAAAAAGCTAACTGAATAAAATCTCTCCTCTCCATGCTGAGGAAGAGTGAGGTCTGGGGTAGTTAAGACAGGAGGGCCCTCTCCCCATTCTGTTGTGTAGATCAGCTGTGTGGAGGCAGCAATGACAGAGGGGAGAGCCATACAACACTGCTCTGTATAAAGTGCTGTTTGACTGTACTGGTCGAAACCCAATCATGAACATTTTTGTAATAGTTTATCTCATGGTAGTATAATAAAATATATTAAAAACATTAAAAATATTTTACATAAATATATAAAATGTTTTAATATAAATATATTTATATATTTAAGATATTTAAATATAATAATCTAATATAAATAATATTACTTGTCAAAAAAGAATGACTGTATTCATTCATTAATAGGATATATATACCAGTGTTCTACTAATTGTGGAAAATGGTAACGCCAGACTAGAACTCAGCATTGAATATACACAGAGATTTACATGATAAACCCTGAATGTCTGTAGGGCAAGCCACAATGTGTTATGGGGGGGAGAGAGAGTGAGAGAGAGAGAAAGAGAGAGAAGGGAAAATGCCTGCTATAGAGGCAGGCTGGGGGAGGTGGGAGGGAATTTGAGGACCATTGGTGGTGGGAATGGGGCACTGGTGGAGGGTCGAGTGCTGGAACACTGTATAACTGAGACTCAATTATAAATATCTTTGTAATAAAAAAATCAAAAAAATCAAAATAAAAAATAAAGCGCTGTTTGGCAACTTCTCACACACTGTTCCACATCATCCTCACAATTAACCTGACCTGGAGGTACTGTCCTTATTATGAACACGAACAGAAAGGTTAAGTGTCTTGCCAAAGATCACCATCTATTGAGGGTGCCCAGCATTCAAATTCAGGTCACTTGGCCTCCTCACCTTGGGACTCCAGGGTGTGGGAGGAGAGCACTCTAGTGCAGGTGGAAAGAAAAACAAACAGTGAAGCCTGGGGAGACAGCTCAGAGGGCTAGTGTGTCTGCTTTGCGGCAGCAGCCTGAGGCGCCCGACAGGTGTGTCCCCCCAAACCCAAACAGAAAAAGGAATAAATGCAGCTAGAAGGCGGTGCTTTGTCTTCTCCCTGCACCCACGCGGTGGTGAAGTACTTTTCCTCATGTGACAGACCACTCCCTTCCCCTCACTAGGCTGGCCCTGTGTGGGTGCTGGCTCCCGGAAGCAGCCGGGTTCTCACCCACAGGAGCACATCTTCTGCAGGAAGAATGACCCAGCAAAGGGAAGCAAAGAACTTGACTTTGTTTCTTTTTCATTATTACTGTGGTAAAAGATGCATAAAATGCATTAACTGTGTGTGGGTGATCTTCAGTGACACTAAGAACATTCACAAAGTCAAGTGGCTAAGACCACTTTCTGTTTCTACATATTCATCCCCCAAACAGAAACTCTGAACCATGAAACCTAACTTCCTGATCCCTCCCACTTCATAACCTTAGTTCTACTTTCTGTCTTGAACTTGTCTATCCCAGGTACTTGATTTTGGGTGAAGGGGGATTCAGAACACACCTATCAGTGCTCAGGAATCACCCCTGGTGGGTTCCAGGGGCCATATGTGGTGCTGGAGATTGAACCAAGGCCTGCCATGTGCCTTGGTCTTAATCACTGCACTATCTCTCTGGTTCTCCAGGAGCTGCATGTAAGTTGGATGAAACATTTCCAATGTTTGTGTATGCCTTATTTAACTTAGCATGATATTTCTTAGGTTCATCCATGTTGTGGCATGTGTCAGAATCTTATTTCCTTATAAATTTTTTTTTAATTTGGGGTCACACCTGACAGCGCTTTGGGACTTACTTCTGGCCTATGCTCAAGGGGCCAGGGTGAAAGTACAGCAGGAAGAGCATTTGCCTTGCACGCAGCTGACCTGGGTTCGATCCCAGACATCCCATATGGCCCCTTTGACCCAAAAAGAAAAGAAAGAAATATTGTAAAGACTAGAACTGAGCATTGAATGTAGGCAAAGGGATATACTTGATAACCCCTAAATGTATGTATTGCAAGCAAAAATGTGTAAGAGGAGAGAGAGAGAGAGAGA
>JAJIBD010007243.1:70000-71180 GCA_021461705.1 Cryptotis parvus | reverse complement strand
GAGGGTGAACATTACCTGTGACAAATGAATGCTACAAAATATTTTATATAAATATGCATTTTATATATATCATAAGCTAACATAACATATATTAAATAATGTACAAGATATAAATACTTAACCCAACTTTAGAGGTAAAATTATTTTTATATTATTGAAAATGTATCCAAACTAAATAATCTAATTTAATAGTACAATCTAAATAACAATCTACCCAATCTAAAATTGTGTTGCTTTAACTAGGGAAATAGATGTTAATTAATCACTTGTATCACTTGTCTTCCTGTTGTTCATCGATTTGCTTGAGCTGGTACCAGTAACATCTCCATATGGCCTGTCACAAGCAAGCAAGTGTATCCCCCGGACATCTGCTTGCTCCAGGGACAGGAAGAGCCTTAAACTATTCCTTCAGTACATGGGAATGAGGTCCATAATAGTTACTGTTTTTTGGCACATCAAATAAAACACGGGTAGCTTGCCAGCCTCTGCCTTGTAGGTGGTATACTCTCAGTAGAAGGCTCTCATCCCGAGCACTTGCTGATGCCCCTTAAAGGGGGAAAGATTGAAAAGATCAGGTTTTCTTTTTGGGTGGAGCTCTGAGGAAATGTGGAGTCTGGATGTTGAAAATGATTGACCCCATGATGTGGGGGTTGCTCTGGCTTCTTGCTAGGCTTACAGGAATGATGGGTATCAGTTAGAACTTGCCTAGAAGTGTACTATCTAAGACTGTAGCAAGGACATGGGAGGCGACCCCTACCCTGCATGTGAGTGAACCCTTGGAGCAATGTTGGACTCTGTCAGGGGCTAGTCAAGCCCCCTTACTGGGAGGTCAGCTCCATGGGTTGCTTTCATGTGGGGCTGAGTGGCACAGCTGTGGGTCTGGAGTGGATGGGTCTGGATCTCTTCAGGGGTTTCCAATGGAGCTGTGGGTCTGGCGTGGGTCTCTCTTCTGAGGTAGCTGGCATGGATGTGAAGGAAAGGACAGAGCAGCCCAAATCCCCACTCCAAGTCTGGCTAGAGTGGCCTCTCCCCCACAAGTGTGAGCAAACCCTTGGAGCAATGTTGGACTCGGCCAGGGGCTGGATGAGCCACTTACCCGGAGGTTAGCTCCATGGGTTGCTTCCATATGGGAACAAGCCGCGTAGCTGCGGTTCTGGAGTGGATGGGTCTGAATCTCTTC
>JAJIBD010007243.1:0-65000 GCA_021461705.1 Cryptotis parvus | reverse complement strand
AGGGGTAGTGTGAGGAGTGGAAGATGGTCTTCGGAATGCCTTTCCTGTTCTTTCCTCCTTTTGGAGCTTCTCTGGAGGGTGGGGGATCCAGCCTTCCCTGAGTCTTTTCTAAGTGAAGCCTTATTGGCCTTAGTTTCTGCTTCTGCAAAGTGGGCTTTTGCAGCCATCCTAGGAATTTCATTGCCATAGGCCCTCTCACATATATCTGTCTACATCAGTACCAATCTAGGTTTGATCACGGCCACTATTTATGCCCCAAACTTGCCAGAGTGATCCATGAGCACAGAGCCAGAATTAATCTCTGAGCACTACCAGGTGTAGCCCCCACAAAAGAAATAAAAAGTTACAAATAGATTATTACAGGGTTTAGTTTGCATATGAATTTCACTGATAAAAGAACCCCTAAATGAATAAAATGTCCCCAAATAAAATCAAATTCCTCTTGAAAGGAAGCAACCTGAGTAGACACATATGACAATTAAGTGGCAGACAATGGGAAGAATTGCATCAAACTCTTTTTTGGGAATCTTTTTCTAAAAGTGATCTGGATATAGGTCATCACCAAACCACAAACTGAACTATATAATTTCATAGCTCAAAGTTATACAAGGTGTATACAGAAGAACAGGAAACAACATATTTCTCTAACAGTTTTCCCTAATGCAATAGGATGCCTAAGTTTCAAAACTCAGAAGACACAGATACCATCAGGACAAAGGGCTAGAGAATCAATATAAGATCAAAGCTTATAGATGCCATATACATCACGAGCAATATAAATAGAACAATATTAAATAAAAGTTTCAAAGGATTGTAGGAGCTAGCATGTAGACTATTTAAAGCTATTGAAAATCATGAGTGGGGAGTGAAAGAATTATAGGTATGTGTTGGGTGACATGCCCTACTGAACCTTAGCCTCCAGCTACACTTAGCTTGTGTGAAGAGTTGGTAACTTCCTTTAGGGAATCTCCGAGCAGACACAATGGGAGCTCAGGAGAATTGGATTGATTTCATAATTTTATATGGCATAATATTTTATCATGATTCTCGCTTGCCCTAGTTCAATATTCTGTTCCCATGGGCCCCTGTGTGAGACATACATGTAGATATTCAAAGAATACTTGGCCACATTTGATTACAGGTAATGTAATCAATTCTTTTAGTTCAAAGAGACATGTCAGTGCACCTCTGGGAAAACTGACATGTCTCTGATTCTAAAGGTAGTGCCAAAGTGAATTATTCTGATGGATTTTGGACCTTAGTGGGATCCAGAGTCTGGAATCTGCTAGCTATATATTCATGGTAAAGGTATTAATACCATTTCCTACAAGTTACATTCTGAACCGCTTTCTGTTCAGAAGTGCAGCCCTCCTCCTCTCTCTGCTAGGGAGATTTTGCCTCAAGGAAACAACTCTGGCTTTTGTGAAGTTTGAGCCATAAAGGTCTACCTGAAGATCTACTTTTCGAAAGGGTCGATTGCCTGGCTTCATCTCTAGATAGCCCATCCCAAGATGGGCCTGCCTGGAAGATTTTGGAAGGCTTCTGTCTATCAAATAAGCTAGGACAAAGGAGAAAGAGCTTTTTTTTTTTTGGCATTTTGGATCTCTTTGCTCTCCTCTCCTCCTCTCTGTTCTCTTCTCTGTTGGGCCTTAATACGTGGTTGCAGCCATCTTGGCCTAGACATTCCATGGCCCAGCCGGAAACCCTAAGTTCAGGGTATGCCAGAACCTGTGTAAGCAAAGCCTCTTGAAACTTTGCTGGATTCTTGTGTCTTTTTTCCATCCGCAGGCCACCGATCCCCTGGGGCAGAAGGGGACCCCTACACCCTGCTCCTAGATTTTGCAGGGGCACCCAACAGTGTTCCCAACAGGGAGGGGTGTGTGCGTTTGTGTGTGTGTGTGTGTGTGTGTGTGTGTGTGTTTATTCCATCTGAAGCTAGAGCAAACAGCAATCAAATAATTTGCCTTGGGTGGCAGTGGGAGGGCTGGAGAAATAATCTAGAGTTTTGATGGAAATGGGAAAATAATCACTGGGAATTCTTTCCAAATGTTTCCCATAGAAAATACAGAATCATAGAGAGGCATAAAGAACAGTATCCAAATAAGATGGTGAAACTACTCTGAAATATACATACTATATGATTGCAATTTAAGACATTCTGAACATGTGAAAGACAAAAGATCATCATTTATGAGAAGTCAGGGTAGGAAAGGTAAAAGAGATGATGCTCAGAGGATTTTTTGTGAGGTGAAAATGCTTCATGTTTTGCAAACTGAACAAGAATCTACATTCAAAATAATTTGACAGCACTTATCAGAGAAAATTTTGCCATAATTCAATACTGAAAATCACATGACTATTTCTTTGAAGACTAAATGACAAATGGCATCTAAGATACTATTCACTAATCGAAAGAAAGCCTCATGTTACATGAGAACAATGTGAAATTATCCACAAATCTCATGCTTTTATAGCTCTTTTTGTTATTATATTCAAATTAACGGAAGTAGAAAGCATACTCTCTTTCCCCAAGACCCTATTAATCTGTGTTTCATTACTTATAATAATTTTTACTTCTGTAACATGTCAATTGTTTAGTTTCAGTCTCCCTCTCAACCTACAAAAGGAAATTCTAGTAACATCCCTTTCACAGTGCAATGGGATTACATACAAAATGAGAGCATTTACTGAAGATTTGGGAGAGCTATAACCTTTGCAAACTTTTATTAATTGTAAATCTGCTTCCATCAATACCCTAGCTTCCTTTTTATTATGTGAAGCAAATTCCTTGTTTTGCATCACTTAATGAAACGATTGCAGATTCTGAAACACAATATGCCTTCTAACCCCAAATGGAGTAATCTGGCTTCTGATCTACTTAAAATAGATGGGGTTAAATTAAGCCCCTTTGGTTTGCCTAAGAAAATCCCTGTAAGGCTTTCCAAAACCCACGTGCTCCCAGTGCTTGATTCAAGGGGGGGGGGGGGGGGGGGGAGAATGCCTCCCTTGCATTAGCTAAAGCAACTGTGGCCTTCACTGCATCAACTGTTACACTCCAGAGTTGCAAGGCACAATAACTTCAAGGCAGTTTGGGAACAATTGTCATGCCCTATTAACAAAAATAAAGAGAACAGTATGTTTTCCTCTATTATCCTGGGCTGTACTTTTTTACTGCAGCTGCTCTAGCCCTTTATGACACTTTAACAGCCTGCAGAGGGACAGTGATAAGTGACAGGGACCTCAAGCTTTACATTGTACTCCACTGATAACCACATGTTGCCCAGAGCTAAAAGATCAGTTCCCTTTCCTCTTTGTGCTCAGTATAGTTTGTGCAACACTGATTAATATACCCAGTAGCTGTTAGATTTTGTTTTAAAACCTTCTTGGATGAAGAATCTAAAACTATCCCTTGCAGGCGGATAACAGCTTGGCAGAGTTCTTGCTTAGGACGTGTAAACATTGAACCCCAGCCAAAAGTGAGCATGGTCCACATGTTGCATGAGTTCTGATTATTGAAATGTTAATGACATTTTTATAGAAACCATGCCAATTAAACCACATATAAATAGTAATTAATTGCAAGCCAACTAAAGTAACTGTTCTCAGCACATACAGATAGTCTTTTATCAAAAAAAAGCAGTTATTTGCCAAGATGTAGAAAAATGCATGACAGTAGCTACAAAATTATAGGCAAGATTTCAAAATCAAAACTAGTGAAAAAATTGTCTTAAAAAAGGTTATTTTAATGGGGTAAATTTACAATAGAGTAGTTTGGATTTATAATACCACGTATTGAATTATGGAAAACAGATTCTAATGAGTCATCCCAATAAGAATTTAATATGAGACAATACTTTCAAACTTAAAAATAGAATTTGTTACAGTTTTAGGTATAATTTATAAATGATTGCATTTTATTGTTTATTTTTAATATTTTATTATACCACCGTGAGATATACAGTTACAAAGATGTTCATAAGATGTTCATATTTGGGTTTCGGTCATACATTGTTCCAGGACCCATCCCTCCACCAGTCCCCATTTCCCACCACCAATGTCCCCGATTCCCTCCCCCTCCCTAGCCTGCCTCTGTGGCAAGTTTCTTAATCTCTCTCTCTCTCTCTCTCTCTCTCTCTCTCTCTCTCTCTCTCTCTCTTTTCCTTCCCTTCCACATTGTGGACCACAATACATACATTAAGAGGTTGTCATGTGTATCTTCTTGCCTGTCTTTAATGCTCAGTTCTAGGTTGGTATCAGCACTTTTGACAATCATTAGCACACTGTTCCATTCTCTGTCTTACCTAACTTCTGACTCCCACATGTTTGTGATAATTTCCACCTTTGACAAGACCTCCTGTTTCATGTTTCACCTGACCTTGGATATTGGTATCACAATATGCAAACATATATATATAAAAAATATGTCATGCAAATAAATGCAGTCATTCTTTATCTGTCTCTCTCTTTCTGGCTAATTTCACTCAACATGATCCTCTCCATGTCCATTCATTTATAGGCAAATTTCATAACTTCATTTTTTGTCTGATAGCTGCACAGTATGCCATTCTGTAGATATACCAAAGTTTCTTTATCCAGTCATCGATTCTCGGACACTTTGGTTGTTTCCAGATTCTGGCTATTGTGAACAATGCTGCTATGAACATAAAAGTAGGGATGGTGTTTCTGCTGCATATTTTAGGCTTCCCAGGGTATATATTCCCAGGACCTGGGCCAAATGGGAGCTCGATTTCTAGTCTTTGGAGGAATGTCCATATTGTTTTCCAAAAAGACTGTACTAGTCGACATTCCCACCAACAATGAGGAGAGTCCCCTTTTTCCCGCATCCATGCCAGCATTTGTTATTCTTGCTCTTCAGGATATGGGTCAGTCTCTGTGGTGTGAGATGATATCTAACTGTTGTTTTGTTTTGCATCTCTCTGATGACTAATGATGATGAGCATTTTTTTTCATATGTCTTTTGGCCATTAGAACTTCTTTCTTGTCGAGGGTTTTGTTCATTTCTTCCCATTTTTGATGGGGTTGGCTCTTTTCTTCTTGTAAAGTTCTACCAGTGTTGATATATCCTGGATATTAACCCCTTATCAGATGGGTATTGGGTGAAAATTCTTGCCATTCTGTAGACTGTCTTTGTATCAACAAAAGATTACATTTTAATATGCATCCAGTTCTTACCATGATTAGATTCTTTCTATTTTATGTCTGACAGATCTATTAGCCATTAATTAGAAGTAAAACAGGAAAATATTGAAAAATTACAGTTTTTCTATGTTCAACAAATTTACATTTGATTCTTGATTTTCCATTTCCCACGGAACTGTTTCACTATGCTTGATTTTTACATTATTATTATATTTCTTTACATCTTACTGTTTTTTGTCTATTGTTTCACACAAATTGTTTACACTGCTGACAGTTTTTATTCTTTCTTAATATTGCATAGATATTTAGAATATCTTAGAAGTGAAGAATATATCATGAATGATAATGATATACATTAATTTCAATCGAACGATTGGTATTCCTTATTCAAAATCACATTTTTACAAATGTACATGAATTTGTTCTTCAATAAGGAATTGCTGTCAAAAATATTTTCGGCTGGGCTGCTCCTCACTTTGTAATTGTCTTGGAACAGAGTACCATGGAACAGATGTTATACATCCAGTTAATATGAATAATGCTCTATCTACATTTACTCTTCTAATTGGTTCTTTTTGGCAATTGTAGGGAAAACAATTTGGCTTCACGTTCCTAATACTAATATTTAATTCAAGATTTTTACCCCAAATCAAAAACAAATGGAAAAAAATTGAAAAAATAAAAAGGCTAATTGAAAGGTTATGTAAATAGTTTTCTTTCTGCTACTTTTATATGCTGTCGACTCAATTTGTGTACTTATTAATAGAATGCTTCTTAGAACCAGTAAGTGAATTTTTGCCTCCTCTCTCCTAGAGTAAAACTGATTGGAAATTTACATTATTATAGAAGCAGGATTTGTGAAATCAAAAGATTCACTAACCACTAATTATTCCAGGAGTCAAATAGGTTTTTATGTACCGATAAATGGCAATAAATCCATAGGAAAATGTTTATAAATGAATGCTTAGTATAAAATTAAATTGGAATTTCACTAAAATTGGGCTTTGTTTATAGAAAGGATTATTATACCGGGTAACTTTTTGTCATGTGTGCGTTTTTTACCTTGTACAATTATGCTACTTGTTTCTAAGTCTTCAACACTCAAATAAAGCAGTTTTCCTGTAAGAAATTAACTTTTCTTTAAAGTAATAATATATATGAGACTTCTCTGAAAGCAGAATGAATATGTGGAGTAAACCGAGAGCATTGCCACTTTTGTAAAAGAATCTTATTTATAGGAGTTATGACTTGTCATCTAAACCAACTGAATGGAGACAGTAAAAGCTTTCATTTTATAAAATGAATAAATTCTGATCACCTGTATAGAATAATGAATATTTTTAATGATACTGTGCTATGTACTTGAAATTTTCCAACAAAATTGACCTATGTGTTTCATTGCATATACATGTACACATATAAGCAATTATTTCTAGAAGACAGAATAAAATTTAATATGTATATGTCTTTTTACTTCCTCTCTATAAAATTCTCAGTAATTATAAAACAATGTTGCTTCATAATTATAAGTCATAAATATTATATTTGGGGAATTATATTTGAATGAAATAGTGGAGTTATTTTACTTAAATGTAAATGAATTTAGCTAATTTTTCACAATGATGAGCAATATCAAATATATTTAAGAATGATGATGACGGGCAGGGAGATAGCTCAAAAAGACTTTTGTACATATTTACATATTTTGATGAAGGATACCCCAAGTTTGATACTTGAAATCACATAATACCTGAAGAACTGTTGGGAGTAACTTGTTAAGCAACATGCTAGATTTAGTGACTGAGCACTGCTCCAAATAAATAATATTAGCTAATGTATTACAAATAAAGTTTATATCTATCTCTAAATTTATCTCAATATATAAAATGGTGTCATGATATAGCTATTATTATTGTCATATTATATATTGGAGAATCTATGATAAAATAAGTATTAACTTGCCATATTCAAGGAGTATATAGTTTGAAAACTTGAAATATGAACATCAGAGTGAGATTTTAATTTTTGTATTACATTTCTTTCCATACAATTACAATAGAACTTTAATAAAAGCAGTTTGAGTAATAAAATTTGAAAAATAACCATTAAACTATTCATGCATGGGTAGATTTCTAATTAAAGACAGATGAAATTTAAATGCCAATCGGAGGAATGTTTAAATGAATAATTACATTTTTAACTTCTTGGTGACATTTTTTATAAATATTGAATGGTATCCATTTATACATATTTTTTTGCTAGTTTTTTTTTTCTTTTTTGGGTCACACCCAGCGATGCTCAAGGTTACTCCTGACTCTGTGCTCAGATATACTCCTGGCACTGCGTGGGGGGCCATATGGGATGCCGGGGATCTAACCTGGGTCAGCTGCATGCAAGGCAATTGCCCTACCTACTGGACTATTGCTCCAGCCCCGAGTGTTTTATAATCATAGAAACACTATTAACACTTCATGAGATCAATGTTGCAGCTATATAAATGTATGCAATTTGCATGTTGCTTTACATCCTGCTTTATGCCATTACATTGATTCACCAACTTCTATTTTTGCATATACTATTCAGGTGTTGAAATTAAATTATACTTTTCCCTTTTTTTGTAGGGAGGGAGAGGCATTTTGGAGGCATATCTAGCACCTACATCTGACTCTGCACTCAGAAATCTCTCCTGGTGATACTCAGCCGACCTTATTGTGTGCTAGGGACCAAACTCCAGTTGCCTGCATGTACCGAACTACTCACTGTACTACATCTCCAACTGCAGTAGTGGATTTTTTATAACTTAAGAAGTTATGCAAATAATTAACAAAACACTGCTTCCAAAAACCCAGATGTCACACCAAAAATTCCTTTATTTAAATTTTCATTGTAAATATTTGACATAAAAATAGTTGTGTTTTACTAATAACTTCTTCATAAACCATACTCAAAACAAACTCTTAATGCTTAGAGTATATATCATATATTTATGATATATACTAAAGTTCAAAAGTTCAAAAGTTCTATTTTTCAACCTTACTTAGTATGTAGGCACATTGGAAACAAAGCATCTAGCTAGTTCCAGATTATGGAGGGAATGTTGCTAAGTGGCACCACATTTGATCTGCATGTCTAAAACACTGTTTGAATCTTACCACAGTGAAACAAAGGGGGCTGTTGAATGAGTGTGCCTAGCTAGCTGAGGATCTTGGCTGTTGAATCTACTTAGAGTTTAAGCTATTTACATGTCTTCTGAAATATTACTATAATCTCTACTATGATTTCAATGTTATCTAGATTAGGTATAATTTTTTCTTAATATCATTGGTCCCAGTGTGGAACAGTTAGAATTCACCAGGAGACTACCACCCTGATTACTTTGAGACTACCTTTAAGATTAAAGGAAGGCTCATACTAGTTTGCCCTCAAGCAGGTGAACATGACCCTTTCAGTAAACACAGGACAAGACTCTCAGAATCACCACACAATTGCTTGTCTTAGTAAAAGACTTTGGAATTTCACTGGACCCCTGAGTTTTCATTCATTCCCCAAAGGTTTTGGAGGTAGAAGGGAACTTGTTTCCTGATATTATTGGGGACCAGGAACTCCCCGACACAGAAGTACCAAAAGAACTCTCATAGGCTATACAAATCAGGAATCTTTTTGTGTAATGAGAAATCACGTGCTTGCCTAGTTCTTGGGAGACACTTCTTGGGTCATGGGGGCACTACCTTAATGAAAACGCAGTATCCACAATGCATCAATAAACAGGGAAAGACAAAAAGTAAGTGCCACAAAATATGATGTGCTTGTAATACTGAATACCATGTTTCAGAGGAAATGAGGCAATATATATGTGAGACTTTTGAGTCAAAGGTCAGTGTTTTGCTTTCTAGAGTATAGAATAGTTTTCTTGAATCTTGTTCTTTAAGTTTTGGTAAAAAATTTACTATCTTCAACCAGTGTAATTGGACAATGTGAATTATCAGAGTATGCTTTCATGGGCTGTTTTCAACAATATTTAGCTCATGTACTTGTAATAGTAAATACCACAAACAGAACGTAAGTGGAAATGAAACTGCAATGGAAAAGCTGTGCTAACAGTAAAGTTTGATGAGGTCCTGAAAGCTATGCAAAATTACAAAATATTTAGAGTATAGCCCTAATATAGTTATAATTTTTAGAGATATCCTGTTTGTTGCATTGTGAATACATTATAGAATATCCTCATGAGACCAGATATATGGTTATGCCATTTTTAATCTGGTTTAAAAGTAGTAAATTTAAGACACAGCGAATAACTAAAAACAGAAGAATCACTTTTGAAAGCACAGCTATAGAATACAACAGATATAAATTATGAGACATTAGTGAGAATAAATGAGACATACCTAATTATCAGGTTAGGGACCACAGGGTCACTCCAGATGATACTGGCCAAGTTAACGGCAATTCAGTGCTAGGTCCCTAAGACACAGTATCGTTCAGGCTCTCAGTGCCAGATTTCCCCAGGACACCCTTGCTGTGCTCTGGAGCACCCAGTGCCATACACGACAATACTCAAGATTTCCAGGGCTAGACCCAGATCTGCTTGGAAATACTTCAACTAATATAAACCACTGCTCAACCTCCATGCATATTTTGTTTTAAAATTGATAAATTAGGGGGGGGGGGGGGGGGTGTTGTTTTTCATAAGAGAAAAATAATTTTTTTTTTCATTTCTCTTTCATCTTTGGAGAGAATTTGAGGAAGATAGTGGTAGTATTACTTTATATTAGGTCATCAACTTTTGGGTAAATATTTTTGTTTCTATCATCACATTTGTCATTTACTTTATAAACAACTTAATATTCCACATTGTGCAGTAATATTTTTCTGTTCCTTTTGCTTTAATTTATAAAATTCAGAAGAAAAATTTAGTTTTTAACTGATCATATTATAGTTGAGCAACTTGTATGAAGGATATTGGTATATAAAATATGGTTGATGAGAAAACATTAGTCGATTAAAATATTTAATATACTGAACATAAACAGAAATTTCATTGTAAAACATTAGTTTTAGGTTTCTAGAATGGTAGGGTCAAAATAACGAAAAGAGGAATGAAATTCAAGCAATTGAATTGAATAGTGCATGGTATATTTTATCTTGTTCAAAAACTGGAATGAACCTAAATGGGCAGCCTGATATCACTTATCCTACATTAGGCTAAATTGAATCCAATTCATTTCACATAAAAAGAAAAAATATTTCATTTATCAAATAAAATTATTTTTTTCTAAATTAAATTGATTTCTTAGAATTGTCATATGACATACTTTGATCAAAAATGAACTCAATTTTAAAAGATACAATATAATTATTTGGAATATGAAGTTAAATCTCAAATGTTATGAATTGAGCAGTGTCCTAAAATGAATATAGTACTAGGTAATGCACTATTCTTTGGATAGAATGAAAAAGACTCTCTTTTCTAGGCAGCAGTTAACAGAAAGCTCTTTTTTAGAAACTTATGTTGAAAGATAAGTTCTAAGCACAACCATTAATTTTAAGAATTTCATAGTAGATTTTTTCTTGTTGGCCTCAAAACCAACAAGAAAATTAAATTTTCAATTTGGTATTTGGATATTGTTTCCTTTTCGAAGACTAGATTGTACAGTTGTAATAGCAATATTTTTCTTTCACATGATATTGCTCTCAGATAAAATGCTCCACAAACCCCAATAGGAATTATAGTAGAAGCTGAACTTTTCTTTCTCTGTGGTTTCCCAAGGACTGCCAGGTGCGATCTTTGAGCACAGAGCCAAGATTTAGACTACTTGTGGCTCGACCTACCCATACATCTTTTCCACACACCTCTAAATACATTTTGAGAAATGATAGGTTCTTCCCCCTTCATTTTACTTTGTGAGAGCGCCATGATTTACAAAATTGTTCAAGTTGGGTTTTAGACATTGGATGCTCCATCACATACACTGCCACTAGGTTTATCTTCCCTCCCCAGTGTTCCCAGGTTCCCTCTTCCATGGCCACCGCCAGCATACCCTGACATCTCAACAAGTACCTTTTAAAATTGTCAATTTAAATTTTGATATCATGCCTTCAGTGCTGTTCACTCTGTAGTTTGCATATATTACCTCATCCCTTAGCACCCATAATGTACATTGACCATTGTTCCCTCTTGCATCTCATGTCTTTTCTCAAAACCCTGCCCTCCACTCACTGCCTTTCCTTTTTTTCTCCTTATGCTTTGGGGCCAAGGGTGATCTGGGATACCTTAAATCCATTACTTATCCCTATCTAGTTACTCTAAATACCACATATAAGTGATATTATCCTGTATTTATCCTTCTTCAGGCTTACTTCTTTTTTTATTTTTTCACCCTGCTCTAATTTCACTTTATTCAGAAACTCAATTTTAGGGTCTGAGCGAGAGTACAGCAGCGAGCATTTCCTTGCCGGCAACCTGGGTTTGATCTCCAGCATCCCATATGGTCCCCCAACACCACCAGGAGGAATTCGAGTGCAGACAGGAGTGACCAAAAACTTTTTTAATTAAATACTTTATTATAACACCGTGAGATATACAATTACAACGTTGCTCATGTTTGGAGGTTTCGGTCACATAGTGTTCCAGCACCCGCCCTCCCACCCAGTGCCCATTTCCCACCACCAATGTCCGCAAATTCCCTCCCTCCTCCCATAGCCTGCCTAAATGGCAGGTTTTTTAATCTCTTTTCTTTCTCCCTCCCTCTCCCTTCCGTCTCCTACACATTGTGGGTTGCACTACATACACTTGGAAGGCTTACTTCTTTTAACATGTTATTATCATTGCAACATAAGATGTCTTATCATTTTCTAATTCTGTAAGTATAGATATATGAAACAGAGTTGTGAATCTTAGTATTTTGTCTTCCTTTGTGTGCATTCTCTTATTACTATATATATGCTATGTATTTTCAGTTTCTTTGGCCGACCAGGTCTGCATTTCACAAAGTTATTCCCTGTCCTGGACTGCCTTTGAAGTTTTTTGGCTTTTAAAATTTTATTGACATGATCCAGGTTTTTCTTGGTTGCTAAGATTTTGTCATAATTGCACATTTTCCGAGCCTGGCGCTGCATAGCTTCCATAACACTTCTCTTGATATGATGGGGGGAACAGCTTGGCAAGTTTTCAGATAAAATAATAGTAAAAATAATAAAATAATAATAAAATAATAAAAATAATACTTCCTTATTTTTGTGTTCTTGTGGGTTCTTCCCCAACTTGCTCCATGAGGCCGAGGGTTTCCTAGTCCTTCCGTAACGCAGAAGGAGGATCTGAGTCGATGGACACCAGTTGGGAAGAAGCAGGAGACCCACAGCTGCGCCGCTTGGCCCCACGTGGAAGCAATCCATGGAGCTGACCTCTCAGTAAGGGCTCCGCCAGTCCCTGGCCAAGTCCAACATTGCCCTACGGGTTTGCTCACACATGCAGGGGAGGGGGCCATGCTGGCCAGACTTGGAGCAGAGATTTGGGCTCTTCTGCCCTTTCCTCCACCTCCAAGCCAGCTACCCCGGAAGAGAGACCCACGTCAGACCCACAGCTGTGCTGCTTGGCCCCACGTGGAAGCAACCCATGGAGCTGACCTCCCGGTAAGGAATTCGGCCAGCCCCTTGGCCTAGTCCAACATTGCTCCAAGGGTTTGCTCACACCTGTGGGGGAGGGGCAACACTGGCAGACTTGGAGGCGAAGTTTTGGGCTCCTCCGCCCTTTCCTCCACCTCCATGCCAGCTACACGGAAGAGAGACCCACGTTCAGGTCCCTCCCAGGATATTTCACAATCTATACAGTGTGAAATATCCTGTATACAGTTCTTGATCTTTCCCCTTTAAGTTTCATCAGTAAATGCTCAAGATGAGAACCTTCTACTGAGAGTATACCACCTACATGGCAGAGCCTGGCAAGGTACCCATGTTTTATTTGATATGCCAAAAACCAGTAACAATTATCGACCTCAATTCCATGACCTGAAGAATAGTTTGAAGTTCTTCCTGTCCCTGGAGCAAGCAGATGCCCTTGGACTACACTTCTTGCGACAGGATATATGGAGATGTTACTGGTGCCTGCTTGAGCAAATCCATGAACAATAGGAATAGTGTGATACAGTGATTTTCAGTTTGATCCATATAGTGTTAAATATCCCATCTATATTCCATCCAAACCTCATACTTTCATCTTTTCTCAAAGCTGACTAGTATTCCATAGTATCTGTATACTACATCATCATTATCTACTGATCTGTTGTTGAACATCTGGGTTGATTTAAAATCTTTGCCAATGTCTGGAGTACTGCAATGAAAAAATTATGTGCATAAATTCTTTTGAATGAATGTTTTTCTGTCCTGAGTGTAAATACTCAAAAGTTGAACTGCTGGATTACATGGCAGTTCAATTTTACTGAGTTCAAGTTTACTGAGAACTCTCCATATTGTTTCCAGAGGGACTGAACAAGACAGCATTCCCATCAATAGTGGATGAGTATTCCCTTTTGACCCTATCCACGCTAACACAGATTCTTCCCATTCATTTTGATATATGTCATCCTCACTGTGTGCATTAATATCTCATTGTTGATAAGCAATGGTCAACATTTTTCCATGTGATTTTTGGCTATCCTTTGGCATACTACATAGAACTCCCTGTTCACAAAATAGAAATACTTTTATTTGCTTTTTAAAAGTTAGATACTGGAGAGAAAGTACAGCATTTAGGGTGTATGCCTTGCAGGCAGTCAATCTAGGTTTGATCCCGGCAAACTTTATGGCCCACATAGCACCACCAAGAGGAATTCCTGAGTTTGGAGCCAGGAATAACCCCTGAGCACTGCTGGCATGACCCAAAAGGAAAAGAAGAATAAAATAATTTAAAAAAAGAAAAACTTACTTATCTTTATGTGTAAATGTTCAGAATTTCTGGCAATTTATATGATATTCCATATTGGTATACTCTGTATTTTGTGCAGTCCATAGCTCTAATGGAATATATTTAAACAGCTCTAAGGTTTTATGAGAAATCTAGAGTTCATTATAAATTCAACTGCTGTGCACATATTAATTTTACAGACAGTAACCATAAAAATTGGATAGATTAATTCATTTTGTAAGGTAATATTAATGAATAGGCTATTAAGGCCATGAAAAATAGTAATTTAAAATTGTCCAGATGACCAGTTGGTGTTTTCACCAACAATGAATGAAAGTACCTTTCTCCCCCATCCACACCAGCATTAGTTGTTATTGCTTTTCTGAATGTGTGCCAGTCTCTGTAGTGTGAGATATCTCATTTTTATTTCAAATGCCTTTTTTGGTAAACAATATGGACATACGTCCAAAAACTAGAAAGTTCCCATTTGACCCAGCAATACAACTCCTTGGAATATACCCTGGGATTCAAAAAACACACAGCAAAAAACCATCTGCAATTCTATACTCATTGCCATACTGTTCATAATAGCCAGAATATGAAAACAAGCTATGTGCTCAAGAACACATGACTAGATAAAAAATAATGGTACATCTATGCAATGGAATACTATGCTGCTGTAATGAAAAACAAAATCATGATGAAATTTGTGTAAAAATGGATAGCTGTGAAGAACATCACGTTGAGTGAAATTAGTCAGAAGGAAAAGGGCAGATATAGAATGATTGCATTCATTTGCGGGATGTCAAAAATAGCATGAAACTACTATTCAAGGAAAGACAAAACAGGGTCCAGGAAGAGTTGTCAAGGGTTGAAATCTACTACACAAGTGTGTGTTGGGGGTAGAAGGTGCATAGGATAGAGAAGGGACAGGCTGACAATAATAGTTTGAAATAGCAACATTCGTCTAGAGCTGAGTATTGAACGTATTGAGTGTAAGTAAAGGGATATACATGAAAATTATTCCGTGTTTTTTATTCAAACTACAATGTACAAAAGGATAGAGATAGAGTAAAATAGAGAGAAAATAAATCTTCTTGCTGTAAAAGTAGGTTGGGGGTGGCAGGAAAGGGGTGACATTGATTTTGGAAAATGTGCACTACTCAAGGGATGGATGTTGGAACACTATGTGACTGAAGCCCAATCATGAAGATCTTTGTAATTGCCTATTGCATAGTGATTCAATAAAATAAATGTGAAGTTTCATTTTCTGAATTCAAGTAAAATTTAAAAAAATAAAAAATAATTAGTGCAGATATATAATCACAAAAAAGTCAAGTTTAGCTTCTTCTATAGTATCTGTTGAAATTTGAGTATGTGCAGCAGCAGGCGACATAAATATGAAGTTCAAAATATATAGTACTTACATTTACCTACGCACCTTCTTCACTGAGTTAATTTTATTCCTTTTCAACAATTTTTATAGATCTATCAATGTAATAACTTACCTATAAATATATCTGTCAAGTTCTTTATGTAGTTCTTAGTTCTGTCAAGTAACCATGACAAATTAAATAAGGTATTTCTGATATGTAAGTGATTTTAACTTTAATCTGAGTATTTACTTAATATTAAAGGATTGTATCTGCCCCTTAAGGTGTTGCAGGTGTTGCTGTGGTGCCCTGCTGCTTCGGCAAGTGTCAGGCAGGAGACAAGCTTGTCTAAACCCTGGGCTCTGCTTCATGGGCCCTGGATGGTGATGGTCTGACATAGAAAAAGACTAGGCGCCGGGATGAATCCAGAGCCACGGCAGGGCCTGACAAGCTACCCATGGTGTATTTGGTATGCCAAAATCAGTAACAATAATGAACCTCATTCCTAACGAATGGAGATGTCACTGTCACCCGCTCCAGCAAATCCATGAACAATGGGAACACAAGTGATACAAGTGAAAGGATTGTAACTATTTTACCCTAAATGCCTATATTTATGTTCTAGGAAAAGTGAAATTTCCCGCTTTCATAAAATATATAAATAGAGATTTTTCAACTGAAATGGAATTGTCCATTTTGAATAATCAATGAATACATTTTATATATAAATACAATTTTAAATCATATCGCTCTATGATTTTCTACTTTCACATGTGAGTTATTAGCGAACATTCTCTTTTCTTTACAATAATTTCTTTTCCTTCTTTCTTTTCTTCCTCCCTTCCTTTTGTTCTGCCATCCTGCCTTTTTCCTTTCTCTCTCATTTTTTACTCTCCTTTTCTCTTTTCTTCTTCCTTCCTTCTTTCCTTGCTGTCTTCTTTCCGCCTTTATATCTTTCTTTCTTTCCTTCTTCCTACTCACTTTTGTGCTATCTTTTCTCCCCTTCTGTTCTTCCTCTCCTTCCTTTCTTACTTTCCTGCAGTGTAGATAAAGTAAGCTACAGATGAATCATTCTAAATAACCAGTGACATTTGACTTGTAAACTAACAAAAACTTAAAACATTTTGAGTTCTAATCGAGAAACACAAATTTGAAACCACTTGGCTTGATTTTATATTATACATACTTTATGAAATATTGTAAGAGTTTGAGGTTTTGACTCATGTTTTGATTTAAGGTATTGATTTGAATTTTCATTTGAGGTTTTATAACAATTTGAGGTCCTAATCTGGACACTACCGCTACTACTATCCTCCCGTTGATCATCTATTTGCTCGAGTGGGCACCAGTAATATCTCCATATGTCCTATCTCATGCTAGTAGAGCCCAAGGGCATCTGCTCGCTCCAGGAACATAAAGAGCCTCAAACCATTATGTTAGGTCATGGGAATGAACTAATATAATTGTTACTAGTATTTGGCATACCAAATACAACACGAGCAGCTTGCCAGGCTTGCCGTGCAGGTGGCATACCCTTGTAGTCACCTTTAAATATAACATTTATAGATGAACCATGTGGACACTGTGATAGGCTGTCGCTGGGTGGACTTCTGAAGAGAGGGAAGTCTGAATATGGAAAATGGGTAGAAACTCTGGGTGGAACTCCACCCAGCAACAGCCTATCACAGCCCGGATCATTGACACCCACCCTGCAGCAGTTTTGCTCAATTAGGCGAGGTATGCTGATCCAGAGACTTACAGACATGGGGCAGAGATGCTACTTGCTCTCCCTGTGCCCAGCCACTCATAAGGCGCCCGGGAGGGATGGCAGGTTCTAGCCCTGGCCTGCCACCCCAGCAGAGCCGCACAACAAGCCATATGGCCCCCACTCCATCGGGCCACCATTTTCCACATCTAAACTTTTCCACAATCTGGACAGAAGAAAGCAATTATGCCAAGAGTTAGAAGATTTGGTTTCAAATATGTTGCACTATTGATGAGATAGGCAACAAGTTTCTCTGAGTCCCAGTTTTCTTGGCTATAAGATATAGTAAATGAAAAAAAAATAGGAAGAGCATGTCAATTTGATTAAATCTCAAGATATTTAAAATGCTTAGTATACTATTGGTACTGAACAAAACAGTACATGAATGAAGAAAATAAAAATGCTTACAGTGAATATGAAATTGACTCTCAGTAGGAAAAAAATTATTTCTGTTCTCTAACTCCTGGACCTGTTGTACTCCCAGAGTGTGCAGCATTATACTTCTAGTTATAAATTATGGGAAGCTATTACTTTTCTTTTTGCTTGCTAACTTCAAATAAATAATCCTCTTCTATTTTATGGCATACTAATTCCCATTTAGGAAATACTTTCAGGAAATATCATTCTACTTATTATCTAGTTATATAATATTATGTCTTTGGTATTTGATATTATTGCTCAATTTTTTTTTGCTAAAAATACCAGAATATACTTTATATGATTGTCCTGACTGGAAACTAAAGGTAAATGCTAAGTAGGGAAATGAAAATGAGCAACAAAAATACACTTTTTACTTATTTTCAACTTTTCCATATAAGTAAATCTAAACTAAAGCAATATTTCAAATACTTTTTAATATTCCAAGGCAGGTATGCTGGTCTCAGCAGCTAACATAATCGGATTTCTGTGAAGATGGAACTGGGATCCCTTTCCCTCACCTCTGTCCTGTCTGGGTTGGCC
This sequence comes from Cryptotis parvus, assembly GCA_021461705.1. Lineage (NCBI taxonomy): Eukaryota > Metazoa > Chordata > Mammalia > Eulipotyphla > Soricidae > Cryptotis > Cryptotis parvus. The sequence continues at coordinate 46,840 of JAJIBD010007243.1, read as the reverse complement.
AGTGGACCCGCCCAAAAACTGCTCCCAGGCTGTCGGCTGTGAACAGATACAAGGGGCAGAGCTACTACTGGCTATCCCCTTTGCATGTGGCCACAAAGTGGCCGTGCAGTACATCAGTAAATGCAAAAACTGAGAGCATCAGCATGGCAGAACTTGGCAAGCTACCTGTGTCATATTAGATATGCCAACAACAGTAACAATAATAGACCTCATTCCCATGACCTGAATGAAAGGTTTGAGGCTCTTCATGTTCCTGTGGTGAGCAGAAGCCTGAGGGCTAAACTAGCACGTGATAAGGATGAATGGAGATGTTACTGGTTCCTGCTTGAGCAAATCAATAAACAATGGGAAGACAAGTGATACAAGTGATCCCAAGCCAATAATTATTTGAAATTTACATAACTATCAATCATGAATTACTTTATTTCTCTGAAACAATTGTATGGCTATTTCCTTTGTACTGCATTTGATTATGATTAATAAAGATGGATTTAGTAAGTAGTATTCTCTGAAGAACTCTCTACTAGACTTGTTTTTATATTTCAAAAACATAACTAATTCTTAAAAATAATATAGTTTTTAAAATTACCACAAATACCAAGTAATAGAGAAGGATATGTGAAAAATAAGAAGTTTCTATTTACATAACATGTATTAAAGAAATCATGGGTTTATATAAGTGCTAAAGCTTAGTAAATATTATATGGAGAAAAATGGAGTTTTGATATTTCAAAATAATCTAGTAGTCATTGAACATAAATTATATGCTAAGTAGTTTGAACTCATATTTGTAGTAATAGTTTATTCTATATGCTGGTTTCACTAGTTTGTCTTTTTTTATTCTATGTATATTATGTTCCTTAAATACCAAAATGTTTTTATGATATTAAAACACATTTTTCATTTTTTCTGTAGATATCTCAAGAGCCATATATTTTGTATTCAAGGCCACCACACCCTGGGTCACATGGTTGTTTAATTGATGACTTACTCTGCCATAAATTCAAACTTGAAGACTATCAGACTATTAGGCAGTATATGGAATAGATGGTGAAAACTTTTGTTTCTGTAAAAGAACAGATAAAATATATTTTCAGCTTAAGTCCTTGCTGTCTTAATCACAAATCATCTCAGACATTATAGGTTAAAAGGATTCATTGACATTCATAGATAAATGAACATTGCTCTGTTCCCAAAACACACTATTTAAGTGATAAGGTCGGATGCTTCTGAAGTTTCATATTCCCTGATAGAACTTCAGTTCCCTGTTTGGATTTCGTTTGTTGCATTTTTCAGGAAGTGTTTTTGAATAGGTTACTTCTAAGTCTTAGCCTTGTACTTGGTTATTCTCAGATCACCTTTCTTTCTTTACAGTTCACAGGCTACACCCAGCTGTTCTCAGACATCACTCTCGGCTCTGTGCTCAACGTTCACTCCTGGTAGGTATTAAGGATCATATGTAGTGTCAGAGATCGAAACCGGCAAGCCACTTGCCTGCCCTACTAAGGATGACACCTAGAAGGTTTGGGGGACCATATATGGCGCCAGAGATTGAAACTGAGAAGCGACCTTTCAATTATACTCTGGCTCCAGCTCCTTGATCACTTTTTTCTGAAGGAAGCAAGTTGTAATGTCAAAGAACCCTTTGGGAGACATATTTTTAATTAAAATTAGTCTTTATAAGATTTACAAGAAACACAAACCTCTAGTCAAACAAACAAACAAAAAAAAGTGAATTTGCAAACTCTGAAAACATCAGATGGAATTAGACCCTGAAGCTCTAATTAAGAAGAAGCTCTCGCCTGATCAGCGTGTTGATTGCAGCTGATGGGACAGCCTGTGTGGCACTAGAGAATTAATCCATTGCCTACTCTTTGATGCAAATGAAGCAGCAGAAATGAAACAGGATATTGCAAGGAACTGCTTTCCCTCTTTCCATTACACTGCAAATGATCATGCATCCAAAAAAGCTTACGTAACATATATTTATATTATAAATTTAAAGAAAGATCACTTAGAGAATTTTCATGTAATTGTTATATAGGTCATGTTCAGATGGTTTCTTCCAGTTTACATGTGATACCCTGTCTTCTGTTCTCAGGCACTTGGGTTGTTTCCAGATCCTGGCTGTTGTGAATAGAGCTGCAATGAATATAGAAGTGCAGATAGTGTTTCTGCTCTGTGTATTTGGGTCTCCATGACATATTACCAAGAGTGGCATTGCTGGGTCAAATGGGAGCTCAATATATAGTTTTGGAGGAATGTCCATATTGTTGTCCAAAAGGGCCGGGTCAGTTGACATCTCCACCAACAATGGATGAGAGTTTCTTACTCCTCACTTGTGCCCTAGCACCAATTGTTCTTGCTCTTTTGGATGGGTACAGTCTCTATAGACTGTGATGTTATCTCACTGTTGTTTTGATTTGCATCTTCCTATGAATAATGATGAACATTATTTTTTCATATGCCTTTTGGCTATTCAAATTTCTTCTTTGAGGAAATTTCTGTTGATTTTTTCCCCATTTCTTAATGGGGTTGGATGATTTTCTTGAAATGCTCTACCAGGGCCTTGTGTGTATTGACATTAACCCAATAATCAGATGGGTATTGAGTAAGTATTCTTTCCCATTCTGAGGGATATGTTTGTATCTTGGTCAAATTTTCTTTTGAGGAGCAAAAGCTTTAAACTTCATATAATCCCATATGTTTATCTTTGCTTCCATTTTCTTTGTCAGTGGTGTTTCATCTTTGAAGATACCTTTAGTTTCAATGTTGTGGAGGATTTTGTCCATGTTTTCTTCTATGCACCTTATAGAGTCAGGTCTAATGTTCAGATCTTAAATCCATTTTGATCTGAATGTTGCACATGGCGTTAGAAAGATGTCAAAGTCATTTTTACATATAACGGACCAGTTTTCCCAGCACCATTTGTTGAAGAGACTTTTTTTTTGCTCCACTTAATATATTTTGCTCCTTTATCAAAGATTAAGTGATCATATATTTGCAAATGTGTGCCCGAGAACAGAAGACTGGATAAAAAAAAAACCTATGGTACATCTACACAATGGAATACTCTGCAGTAGTGAGGTAAAACAAAGTCATGAAATTTGACAACAAACAGATAGACATGGAGCTCATAATGCTGAGTGAAATCAGTCAGAAGGAAAAGGACAGAAATAGAATAATTGCATTCTTCTGTGAGATATAGATATATACCAGTGTTCTAATAATTGTTGGAAATGGTAATGCCAGAGTAGAACTGAGCACTGAATGTAGGTAAAGGGGATTTACATGATAATCCCTCAATGCAGGTATGGCAAGCCATAATGTGTAAAAGGAGAGAGAGAGAGAGAGACAGAGAGAGAGAGAGAAGGAGAGAGAGAGAGAGAGAGAGAGAGAAAGGAAAAGTGCCTGTTATAGAGGCCAGGCTGGGGGAGCAGGAGGGAATCTGGGGACTTTGGTATTGGGAAATGTGTTCTGATGAAGATATGGATGCTGCAACATTGTATGACTGAAACCAATAGCTTTGTAAATGTCTCTCTCATGTTATGATAAAAAATAAATAAATAAACTAGACAAATAAAAGTTTTAAAAAATGTGATACCCCCATTTCTGAAAATTCCATTGCAATTGCACATATTTCTCTCCTGCTGTTCTACTCAAATATTCTTATATGTTTTTAGGTTTAAACTAGATAGGATAATTAAATGAATATACCCAACTGTTTTGGATGTGCATAGATTTTGAGGAACCATATTGGAGTCTTGTGTTTCTTGTTTTTCTTCTTCTATCTATTTTATTGGCTCCTTGGTTTTGGTTTTAGTTTTTTCTTGGACAGTCTCACTTATATCCCATGGGTCCCTCACCTTCACACACCCCCCCCACACACACACACAGACCATGCTTTTCTGGTTTCTCATAGATTTATTTATATTTAATTAAAGGACAGATTTAAAAGTACAGTAAAAATAATGAATCCTAATTTCTCTCATTATCATATTCATCTCAACTCTTCAGTTATAGGAGACTTTGAATAAGCACACTAACAGCTTGATTACTTGTGCCACCCTTAAAAATGATGTTAAAATTTATAAAACTGGACAATAATGATAGCACAGTGAGTAAGGTCCTCGAATTGCATGCAGTTGACCCATGTTCATCCCTGGCATCACATATGGTCCCCTCCAGCCCTCCAGGAGTGATCCCAGAGTATAGCACCAGAGAGGAGAGACCTGAACACAACTTGGTGTGGCCCCAAAATCAAAATAATAAGAATAAAAATTTGCAATCATGATTAATCACTAAAATATTCCAATATATGCCTGATACTTTTTAAAAGTAAATTTGTTATTTTTCACAAAAGGTTTATGAACCTATATACTATTGCTCTGGGCCCCAAAGTATTATTTTACTGATTAGTTCATCAAGTACTAAGTCCTGTTACCTTTCCTTATTGCTAAATTCTTATTGACTCAGTTATTTTATGTGATGCTTTAAGGTGAACTTCTCATATGATAAAATATTTATTGACGTAAAGTTTAGAAAAGTGGGGCTGGAGTGTAGAAACAGCAGGTAGGGTGTTTGCCTTGTTGTGGATGACCCAGATTCAATTCCTGACATCCCATCTGGTTCCCAAAGCACTGCCAGGAGTATTTCCTGAGTGCAGAGCCAGGAGTAGCACTTGAGTATTGCCTGGTGAGACTCAAAAGAAAAGAATATTTAAAAAAAATTTATTATGGAAGATAAAATTAGAAAATATTAGTTTGATGAGATTTTCAGTCTGAGTGAAAAATTATGAACATTTTTAGGTCAGAAAATAAATGAAGTAATTAATGACCTACATTTATACTTGCAAGTCTTCAGACAGAATTCTTACATAACATAGTTAGGGTAATAAGTGAATATGCATCAAAAAGAAGACAAAATATTAAGATTCACAACTCTGTTTTATACACTATACTTACAGAATTAGAATAAAGTGATAAAAGACATCTTATGTTGCAATGATAATAACACACCATTTATTACTTTCTAAAAGTCTTCAGTTATAACTTTCTTCATCATCTTAAGAATTGTACAGTAGTGTGAAAATATAAATTGGTTATTATAGCCAATTAAGTATATATCTTTAGCAATGCCAGCCTTATGTATTTTTTATCCATGATAAGAAAAATGCATTTAGCTGAGACTCAGATGTTCTTGGCTCTGATATAGTATCAGCTCCACACACTTCTTTGTTGTGTATTTCTTTTCAATATGTCTCAGAATTAATATGTGGTTCAAAATGAATGTTCTTAGGAAATCATCTTACCAAGTGTCATGGATACATACAAATTGGTTAACTTCCATGGTTAAGAGAACAATTTATATAGTCCTTGAACATTGCACCTCTCGAGGCAAAACCCAAGCCAATATATTGCACTTAATCTCCTTTCTCATTTTTAACCATTTCTTATAGCATTTATTAGTAGTTAACACTTTCTGATCAAATCATACACTTCTTGAGAAATCATGTTTGACTTCATTCTTACCATATTATCCTCAATTGTTACACTAATAAAAACATAAAAACCATAAATAAACATTTTTGCTGACAAGAATAGCTTATTTAATAATTAACCTCACCTTAGCTTTTTTAAATTAATTTAAAATGTTAATTTATTTCCTTGAGAAATTGGTCATAGGCTTTTTTTTTGTGTGGGTCACCTTTGTTTTTTTATTTTTTTTATTTATTTTTTTTAACATTTTATTATACCACCGTGAGATATACAATTACAACGTTGTTCACGCTTGGGGTTTCGGTCACAAAGTGTTCCAGCACCCCGCTCTCCACCAGTGCCCCTCAATCACCACCCATGTCCCCAATTCCCTCCCTCTCCCACATCCTGCCTAAATGGCAGGTTCTTTATCTCCCTCTCTCTCTCTCTCCCTCTCTCTCTCTCCTCCTTCTCCCACACATTCTGGGTTGCACTCACGTTACACTTAGAAGCCATCATTTGCATTTTTTGTCTGTATTTAATGCTCAGTTCTATGTTGGTATCAGACCTTTTGACATTTATTCACACATGTTCCCTTCTCTATCTAACCAAACCTCTGACTCCCACGTGCTTGTGGTAATTTCCACTTTTGGTAAGATCACCTGGTATATTTATGTCATGCAAATAAATGCAGTCACTCTATGTCTCTCTCTTTCCTTCTGACTAATTTCGCTCAACATGATTCTCTCCATGTCCATCCATTTATAGGAAAATTTCATAACTTCATTTTTCTGACAGCTGCATAGTATTCCATTGTGTAGATGTACCACAGTTTCTTTATCCAGTCATCAGTTCTCGGGCATACTGGTTGTTTCCAGGTTCTGGCTATTGTGAATAGTGCTGCTATGAAAATAAAAGTGCGGATTGGGTTTCCGCTGTGTATTTTTGGCTTTCCAGGGTATATTCCCAGGAGCGGTATGGCTGGGACAAAAGGGAGCTCAATTTCTAGTGTTTGGAGGAATGTCCATATTGTTTTCCAGAAAGGTTGTACAAGTCGACATTCCCACCAACAGTGTATGAGAGTCCCCTTTTCCCCACATCCACGCCAGCACTTGTTGCTTTTACCCTTTTGGATATGGGCCATTCTCTGTGGTGTGAGGTGATATCTCATTGTTGTTTTGATTTGCATCTCTCTGATGATTAGTGATGATGAGCATTTTTTCATATGCCTTTTGGCCATTCGGATTTCTTCCCTTGTCAAAGTTTCTTTTCATCTCTTCTCCCCATTTTCTAATGGGGTTGGCTGTTTTTTTCTTATATAGCTGTACCAGTGCCTGATATATCCTGGATATTAACCCCTTATCAGATGGGTATTGGGTGAATATTCTTTCCCATTCTGTCGACTGTCTTTCTATCTTGGTCACTGTTTCTTTCGAGGTGCAGAAGCTCTTCAGTTTCATGTAGTCCCATATATTTATAATTTCTTCTAGTTGCTTTGTTAATGGTGTTTCACCTTTGAAGATGTCTTTAGCTTCAATGTTGTGGAGGGATTTTCCTATATTTTCTTCAACGTACTTTAGTGGTGCTGGGAAAACTGGACAGCTACATATAAAAAAATTAATTTGGACCTGTGTCTAACACCTTGCACAATAATCAGATCAAAATGGATTAAAGATCTCAATATCAGAGCTTTTATATAGTTATATAAAAACTAACGTAATCATTCATCTATGTGTAGTGTAACTTCTATACTATCTAGTCATTTATATATATATATATATGTGTGTGTGTGTGTGTGTGTGTGTGTGTGTGTAGCTATCCACTCATTCATCTATCCATCCAACACCCACTCTATCTTAAACATATTGGATTTTATAGGTATTTAAAACAAACTTTTACTGAGATAATGTGGCTTAGAGTAATGTAAAAATTTCTGTTAACATTTGTGGGCATACAAAGTTACTAAACTGCCACTTAGGTGCCCCAAATTCTTCACTTCTGTCTTCTGCATCCTTCTCTTACTTCCCCTACCACATGTATATGCTCTTTTGAAAATTACGAGTAAAAGAGCTACTATTTAGTCATATGGACTATCCAAAAGGAAGAGTGAATATACACATATGTTATCACTGTGGTTGCAGCACTTACAAAGTGTGCTACAGCATCTTCCTTGCTTTAGCATATGGTGAATGATTAGTTTACATAAGCAATTTATGGTATTGATTTTCCCTCGGTTCAATCTATTTTCAGCCAGATATGATTATTCACACATATACTCCTTCACTGCTCTTTAAATTTTAACACAGGAACTATATTGTAGGTGATATGAACATGTTCTAAAACGATGAGTAGCAATATATTTATTCAGATGCTGATGATAAAGCACCTGGTGACAAGGGAGTAGATGTGGTCTACTTAGAAAGGATGACGATAATAAGGGTCACTACAAAGAGAAGAAGAAATGGAGTCGTAATTCTTTTATTATCTCTCCATCTATATTGCTTGTCATTAAGGATAAGGAATTGAAGTACATATGTTGATATTCACATGAAATAATTTTTGTTACTTAAGCCAAATGTATATGTCCCAAATTACTCCAAAAATGTAATTAGTGCATCATAAACAAGAAAGAGTGATTTACTCAATGCTATATTCTGTATTTGGAGGTGTTTAAAAGAGTTTGCCTCCCGCTCAGCAAGCCTGGCAAGATTCTTGTGTTGTATTTGATATGCCAAATTCCAGTAACAATTACATTAGGTCATTCTCATGACCTAATATAATGGTTTGAGGCTCTTTATGTTCCTGTAGCAAGCCTATGCCCCTGGCTCTACTGGCATGAGACAGGACACATGGAGATATTACTGGTGCCCGCTCTAGCAAATAGATGATCAACGGGAAGATCGTGATCGTGATATTCTGTATTTATTTAGATGAGTTTGCACCACACTCCAAGTCTGCCATTCACTGTTGTTTATAACTAGATCTATTTTTTTCACTTAGTTTTGTATAAAGGATGGTAAGTCCTGATTTTATTTTTTAAACTCATTTGATGTCATCTTTGGTCATTTACTTTCCTATGAATTAAATTGCAAATAAATTTAAAACATTAGAAAATTTTTTTGCATTCTAAAAAAAGTCTTCTAAGTATTTAGAATACATATATGCATATGTATGCTTTACATGAATCACTCTTCACTTGTCACTTGTCTTTCCGTTATTCATTGATTTGCTTGAGCTGGTGCCAGCAATGTCCCCATTCATTGGGAATGAAGTCCATTATTGTTATTGTTTTTGGCATGTTGAATACACCACGGGTAGCTTGCCAGGCTCTGCCATGGCTCTTGGTTCACCCCAGTCTTTTTCTATGTCAGACCATCAACCATCCAGGGCCGACAGGGCTGAGACTTGGGAATGTAGTATATATATATATATATATATATATATATATATATGCATATATAGCATATATAGTATGTATAGTATGTATAGTATATATACATGCATATATAAGCATATATATGCATGTATATATACATATATGTGCATGTGTGTGTGTGTTTGTGTGTATGTGTGTTTGCTTTTCAGCCGTCTTGCTATAGACATTTAGAAAAATGGTGAGAAACTTCTTACTGGTGCAGAATTTAAAATCAGAATGTCCATATTTAAGGCAGCAATCTGAGCTGTTTCATATGTTGTGAAGATAATTTTTTAACATTTAATGACAAAGAGATTACAGAGCCCTCATTAATTTATTCAGATTGCTCTAACAGGAAATATACATTCCTAAACTATTTTATTTTAATGTTCTTTCTTATTTCATCTCATGTTTACATGGAGTAATAGATGCCATAAAATTCATATTTCAAATATAAAAATTAATTATTGAAGTTGGGATATCACATTGTCGCTAATGGAGCCCTTTAATCTTTAGATTTCATTGATGTTATTAAAAATGAACATGTTCATAAAGCATGACACTTGCAAGAATATGGAAGCATACCTATTTGAATCTTGTCCCTGAACAAGAATCAACTCTTGGAGTTCCATTAAAATTAACTTCATTTACCATTTTATCCACTTTAAATAAATCAAGTTAACTATCTTAACTGTTTCATTTCACTGAAGGAATTATGCAAGTTTCTATCTTATTTTATTCATTATGAGAGTATGAGATGGTTGAGGAGCTTAAAGTTGAGTTTGGAATTTCTATTGTAAAGAGTTGGATATTTTGTAAATTGAATAAAATACACTAAGTCTTTTATTAGAATGCCATATTTAAACCCTAAAATGGCATGCATGAATATCAGTATTTATATGGAATAACAAAATGTTTGCATTATATTTGTTATCTAAGGATTACTCAGTAAGCATTAATTATATTTCTCCTACATGCAAGATATGTCATTGATAAAGATACAATGTTGATTAATATAGGGAAATTTCCAACAGATAATTAGAAGCCCAAATCAGAAGTTGAAGGGTCAAAGTAACCAAAGTGTTTCCATAAATGTTATAGTTCCATAAATAATCTGTATAAAATATTTACTAGACATTTGATTATTTTATCGTTTCTTTAGTAAATATATACCTACTATATGTACCTACCTTTTCACCATGGTAGATCAAAAAATCACTATTTTAGGGTGGAAGGTTGCTATTTGTGGGGTCTATTGTGTTTGTGTGTGTTTTCCATATAATCCAAGCATGCGTGGAATGTCTCATGGTTAATGCTCTTTTAATATTTAAAGTTTTATTTTGCTATACTAATAGCATCTTTATATCCTAGACTCATTAAATATGCTTTAGAAATAATAGTATAAATAGCAAAAGCATTCAAATCTCACATATAAATAAACTGATGGATAATTTATTAGTACTTATTCCACTAGAAGTAAATACACTGTAATTCATGCTATATTTTTTAAAATTAGTTAAATTGTATTATTAGCATCTAGTAAAATTATTGTTACTTAAAACGTTAGTTTTTTTCTAAACAAATTTTTACAAGTGGCTTAAGATATTATTAAATTCTAGGAACAAAGCCATAATCCTAATACTAAACTTTAAGGACCAATGGAATTCTCCCGTGTGTGAATATCCATTTTTATTATCAGTGGGAGCTTAAGAAGCAGAGTACAGATGGCTCATCTGCTCTATTTGTCAAACTGAGTTCATACACTGAAATGAAACACAGCATACCTATCCAAGTTTAATTGTGCATTGAACTTTCATCCCTTTTACTTAAAAAAAATATATGCTACTTGAAAAAGCATTCTCTCCCCAGTGCTGGAAATACATTTTCAGTTCTAAAGTAAATGACATTAGCTCTAATAATGATGGGAGGTCACCTTTACTCATAAAGAGATTAAGTCAGGGAAAGACATGGAGAAGAAATTTATTATGTGCTGCTGTTGCCTTGTCACCTGTTTCTGTCTGGATGCTTGCAAAAGTCACGTGCTTGGTGTTTGTTTTGAGCACCTCAGTCACATGTTTTCTCTGAGAAGGAAGAGAATCCCTAGCACTTCTTATCTGAAAACCCTACTACAACAACAGGGCCCAGAGCCAGAGTGATAGAACAGCAGGTAGGGTGTTGGCTTTGCAGCTGATGGACCTCGGGTCTATCCCTAGCATCACATATAGTCCCCTGAGCATGGTCAGGTGTAATTCCTGAGTGCAGAACCTGGAGTAACCCATAAGCATTGCTGGGTGTGACCCAAAATGTTAAAAAAAACCTACAATATTCCATCTCAAAGAAATGTCAAAGTCCTTGTAAAAACTTACAAAGATCTCTAAGGTAAAACAAAAATCAAAAATAGGACTAGACAGATAAAGTTCAGGCATTAAAGCTCTTGCCTATGTCAGGTCATCCCTGACTTTATTTCAGGAGTGATCCCTGAGCACAGAGCCAGTAGTAAACACTGAGAACAGAGAAACAGAAAAGAAAATTAGTATACACAGCCCCAATCTTTCTTTAATTTACATATCCATACCTTATCTCATTGCAGTGCGTCTTCTTTACTCTTTTCTTGCTCACTCCCTCTTGGTTATACTTATTTTTAAAATTTAGATTGCTTCTCCCCTAGACTTTTTCTCAACTTAATATACCACACTATACTTTTGCTTAATTTCTCTGGTCTTGACATAAGTACAAATTATCGCTGGTTTATTTTTGTGCAAGTGTGTAAATATTTTAGGGATGTACAATGTATAATGCTATAATTCTGAGTCCAGTACAAGATTAAGCATTTCTTCACTGTCTGTTAGATCTATTCAGCTCACTTTAACTGCTTATTTAATATCATAGCCTACATCCATTCATCTTAAGCTTAATCTCAAAATATCATAACTTTTCATTTACATGAAACTCCTCAAGATTTTATGATTTTTAAAATGTGTTAAGATGTCCTTTAGGTGTTCTTTAGACTCTCTTTGCTGGGGTAAAACATGAAAATTAAGGTAAAACCTTGCTTTTTTTCATTAATGTTGATAGCACATAGGCTTCCTACCTCTCCTACAAGGGATTGATAAATATCTTTAGTGGGGGAAAGGAATGTAAAAGAGCAATTGTTCTCTACTTAATTAAAATAGTTCACTGATCACAGTATTGGGAATAAATTATTCCTCATTTCCAACCTATGAGAAAACTCTACCAAGTGAGAAATAAGAGAAAAATGCTCAATGATTTCTGCTGAGAACACAGATGTTTTTGGTTAGATGAAAATAATACCATAGAGTGTTTTGAAAATGCATGTAATGCACTTAAATTATGCTTTATGACTTTTGAATTTTGTTAATTTGTTTCTGAAATATAATTTAAATGTCCATAAACTCTCAATGTATAGTAATAGCTCAAAATAACAGGAACAAGTTAATGGCTACATTGCAATCCCTTAGGAAGGTAAATATTAATCAATGCTTCATAACTTGTCTTTATGATATTAGATAGATAGATAGATAGATAGATAGATAGATAGATAGATAGATAGATAGATAGATAGATAGATAGATAGATAGATAGATAGATAGATAGATAGATAGATAGAAGAAGATAGAAGATAGATAGATAGATAGATAGAAGATAGATAGAAGATAGGTAGATAGAGAGGAAAATAATCTTGGGTAAGTTGTAACAAGATACTCAATGAAACCCCTCTCCAGAGGAAAGAAAAGATGACTGAAAAATTATTATCATTTTATATTATGAATAGTACTGACACTGCTGAGATTTTTACTCCTTGGTTTGGTGACCATCTAAGGAATGTTAACTGCCCTTTCTGTTCCTAGCTGCCAATTATTAAATCACATTTAAATATTTACTTTAAAACGGTGTACGGTGCAATATTGTGATATGCAAAAAATAGTTTGGTCAGCTCTTACAGTCAAATGACTAAATATACATACAATTATTAAAAATAATGAAGCAATACTGACTTATATATGTCAGGGATGCCGCCTGGGTCCCCAACAGTGAGTTCCCTTCTACCTCCGAGCTGGCGGGGAATGGATGAAGACTCAGGAATCCGATGCAGTTTTTAAAGGACTATACTATTACAGGTTCCAATATACAATCCAAGAGCAGGGAAAACCTCCGGACTCTGGGTTCCCAGCTAGGTCCCAGCCAGGTGTAGGCCAAGATGGCTGCCACCACATGTTGAGGCCCAACAGGCGAAGAAGCAAAACACCAAGGGAAGCTGAAATGGCAAAAAGTGGGAAAAAGAAGAGCTTCTTTCTTCTTGTAGCTTATTTTCTTATCTTATCTTATCTTATCTTTCTTCTTGTAGCTAGAAATCTGCCCAACTCCTCCAGCCCAACCCAGAATGGGCTGGGCTATCTAGAGATGAAAACAGGAAAATAGCTCTATAGAAATGTAGCAACTTCAGGAGATGTTCTGGCTGTTTACAAGGACCCAGAGCTAACTCAAAGCCTCCTAGCAGAGCTGGGAGGAGCTGTAAGCTAAATGTAACTTCCCCTGGCAGGGAGGGTCAAATGCCCTCAGGTAATTTCTCCCAGCACCTCACCTCATGTCTTTTTATATGCTAATGTCTTGAGCCAAGATCTGCCTGGAAAAGCCTTTATGGGGTAGAGAAGGGGGTTTCTGAGATGGCATGTCTCTGTACCAAAGACTAATACTAATGCCAGTTAGATATTTCTCCAAGCCTTCACAAGTCTCATCTACTTCACGGTAGTTTTGTATTTTAGTTGCCTTTGAGTTATCAAGGGAGCCATGCTTGCTTGCTTGGAGGCAAACAGCATTTCTCTCTGATCTAATCACTTAGAGATCCAACATGGCCAGGTAAATATGCTGGTAAGATCTAGCTAGTCCCATGATGATTGTGGTGGCATGAGAGAATATTTATACCAGCTAGTACAGAATACATGGTCAGATAAACTGCTACATTTAGACTACCTCCTTATCTATGAAGTGATTTGCAGGAGGCAATTCAGAGCAGATGCAGAGGCTCTTAGAGGAGTCCTACAACATATATATGTTTCAGGTATATAGCATTATCACCAACATCTGTATATACTATCTTAAGTCTAGATTTAATACTTTAATATTTTGATGTATTTCTTGGGATATACAAAATCTTATTAAAAACATGTGTGAGTCTTTTAGGGTTCCCAAATAAAGTACCACCTACTGGCTAATTTCAGACAACAAAAATTACTTTCCTCAGGATTTGAAGTTTGAAAATCAGAATACAAAATGTTGCCAGACTTGCTTCTTTTGTATCCTCTCCTAGACAAAAATGGCTGTTTCCTCCCTTTCCTTACATGACAGTTTCTTTGTGTGTCATCCCTGCTTTTCCTTGTCACATTTTGAATTAAGACAGCAAACTTATAAAATCATTTAACTGTACCTACATTTTTAAAAGTTTTATCTCCCAAGGGTCCATATTTCTAGATATGAACTTATGGGAAGTAATTTAATAGTTCAGTAGTTTCAATAGTCCATTGAAATGAATAATCCTCCAGATTAAGTAACTCCAGGGCCAGAGCGATAGCACAGCAGGTAGGGTGTTTGCCTTGTAGGCGACCAACCAGGGTTCGATCCTCGGCATTCTCTATGGTCCCCTGAGCACTGCCAGGAGTAATTCCTGAGTATAGAACCAGGATTAACCCCCTTAGTATTGTCGGGTGTGACCCAAAAAGCAAAAAAAAAAAAGTAACCCCATACTGTCTGGAACGAGGGTGATGGTACATGAATTAAGGTGCTTGCCTTGCTCATGGCTGACCACATTTCCATCCCAGCACCTTCATCGCAATGCAGATGGTGCCCTAAGCACCTGCCATACCAGGAATTATTACTGAAACAGCACACCAGAGTTAAAACCATATACCATCATGTGGTCCCTGAAAAGAGAAAAACTACAAAAAATATACTGATGAATCCTCTGATGTTTTTATTAAGTTTATGACAACCTGACTACTCCATAAATGAAAAATGTGAGAAATACTACTCAGAATTTGCACATTTATCAGGGCTTTGCTTATAGCTATCATTTCTGTACTTTCTCATTCTTGAATTGTGTCTCTGTTAATTTAATTTTTTGTTTGATCTTAATTCTGCACACTTTTTTTTACTTATTCTCTCCAATTTAACTTGGTTTGACTTTTTATCTTTCAAAATATATTTCTCTTATCCATCTTATCTTAGCCCACAGTTCTGGACTCAATTCCCCAATTCTTAGATCTTAAATATTATGAATGATTAAAAAAGCATATTTTGTCTTATTAATGGAGGTAAATATTGTAAAATTTCTGAAGATGAAGAATGGATTGCCATGGAAAACAATAGGACAGAACTTATAACTCTACCCTCAATTATGATGAGGAAAGGAAGAGGTTAGAGATAGAATTTGATTTTCCATGGTCAGTGACTTAAACAAGCATACATAACCATTGTAACTCCATAAATGTTCATAAAAAGAAAGTGCTACAGATAGCTTCTAGGGATTAACACAGAATTTGTAAAAATGACACATTTAGAGCTTTAGGGAAAGATGCTCAGGGCTTACACCTGGCTTTGCACTTGTACAATCCAGGCAAGTCTCTGGGGAAGGCCAAAGGAAGCATTGTTTTTTTTTCTTTATATATTGATTATACATCTCATCTATTTTTTTTTTTTTTTTACTATCCTATCCTGGTGATTTAGTGAATAAACTGGTCTCCTTAATTTTGTAAGCTATTTTACAAACCAGACATGAAGAAGACATTCTGGGAACCTCTGATGTAAGTTTGCTTGTTAAATGGGTTGTGGCCATTAGATGCAATCTCCAGTCAGAGGTCAGAAATGTAGTCACTCTACTAGAGACTGAGATGTTCATATTTCTGTGGGGAGATCTCTATGTATTGGAATACAGTGTAGAACACCAACAATATCAATGGAATAATCATTCATAACTATAGCTATCTGCTTAAAATCCCATTGTGAAGTTAGCAACTTAGGGGCTAGGAGTATAGCACAGCGAGGAGGGCTTTTGCTTTGGAAGCAGCTAACCCAGGTGCAATCCCCGGCATCCCATATGGGTTCTTGAGCACTGTCAGGAGTAATCCCAGAGTCAGGAGAAACTGCTGAGCATCCTGGAATGTGACCCAAAAAAGCAAAAAAAGCAAAAAGAAAAAAGAAAAATAAACGAGCAAAGCTCTCTCCGCAGCTGCTGGATCTTCCACTCTGCCCCATGCGGTACACGCCGGCATCTCGCCCTCCATTCCCTCCAGTCAGGCTATGGCGTCCCGGTAGTAACGGTCACTGTGCAGCCATTCCTGGCTCAGCTCCTCCACCATGCGCTGGTAGACATCACGCAGATGGGCGGTGCACTTGACACTCCTGTTGGTCTGGCAGAGACCCCCGTACTCCATGGGGGCTGCCATTTTCCACACGGACTTCCCTCTCGTCACAACTCCACCCAGCAGACCAGATGATCACAGCCCAGATCATTGACATCCACCCTGCAGCATTTTTTTTTCAATCCGGCCCAGGTATGCTGAACCAGAGACTCTCACACATGGGGCAGAGATGCTGCTTGCTCTCCCTGTACCCAGCTGCTCATGAGGCGCCCGGGAGGCATGGCAGGTTCTAGCCCTGGTCTGCCAATCCAGCAGAGCTTCACAACAAGCCAGACACCAACCCCTACTCCATGGGGGCTGCCATTTTCCACATCCGAACTTCCCTCTTGTCACAACTCCACCCATCAGACCAGACTATCACAGCCCAGATCATCGACACCCACCCTGCAGCAGTTTTTTTTTTAATCCAGCCCAGGTATGCCGAATCAGAGACTCTCAGACATGGGGCAGAGCTGCTACTTGCTCTCCTGTGCCCAGCTGCTCATGAGGCACCCAGGAGGCGTGGTGTATTCTAGCCCTGGCCCACCACCCCAGCAGAGCCTCAAAACAAGCTAGACGACCCCTCGACTCCATGGGGACTGCTGTTTTCCACATCTGGACTTCTTTCTCTTCACAACTCCACCCAGCAGACCAGACTATCACAGCCCGGATCATCAACACCCACCCTGCCTCATTTTTTTTTCAATCTGGTCCAGGTATGCTGAACCAGAGATTCTCAGACATGGGGCACAGCTGCTACTTGCTCTCCCTGTGCCCAGCCGCTCATGAGGCATCTGGGAGGCATGGTGGGTTCTAGTCCTGGCCTGCCACCCCAGCAGAGCCTCACAACAAGCCAGACGACCCTCCCTACTCCATGGGGGCACCATTTTCCACATTCAGACTTCCCTCTTGTCACAACTCCACCCAGCAGACCAGACTATCACAGCCCGGCCGGCCGTGCGGTTCATCAATAAAAGCTTTATTTAGAGGTAACTACAAGAGTATGTCACCCGCACGGCAAGCCTGGCAAGCTGCTCGTTTCGTATTTGATATGCCAAATACCAGTAACATTTATATTAGGTCATTCCCATGACCTAATATAATGGTTTGAGGCTCTTTATGTTCCTGGAGCAAGCAGATGCCTTTGGGCTCTACTAGCATGAGACAGGACATATGGAGATATTACTTGGTGCCTGCTCTAGCAAATAGATGATGAACCGGAATCTAGTGATCTAGTGAAATGACCAAATTAGTTGTTATGATCACAGATGTTCCCTTTTGAATTCTGGAGTCAGGAGTCTGCTGTCTTATTATATATAGTCACTAGCAGATGGATAGCAACCCATTTAACGAAAATGTCTAATTTCCCTATATTTTCTTTAATCTTTAGCCTCTACTAAAACTGGTTAAAATAACATTATAAAAATAAAAATTGTTAAATGAATTTTAACTGTTCAATAGTTTAACTACAAGTCATGTTTAACGATTTTATTTTTTGTGATACAATAAAAATGGGATATAATATCTAATTTCCAAGAATAGGTTTACCCCATAATAGTCAAAGGCACTAAAAAGGACATTCTTGTTAAATTATTTATATCCTTCCTGTGATTGAAGACAAACCATCAAGTTTCATGATTCTTAAAGGTCATTGTTATGAATAACAACTTTGTTGATGTTGAAAGAAAGCTATTGAGATAAGTTACCAGTGATGGCCTCATAAATAATTTAGGATTTTAATATAGAATTAAAGTTTAGTTAATTTAACATTAAGATAATAATTTCTCTCCTGAGTAATTGCACATTCACTAGTGCTCACCCTTTATAAAAAATATTAAGTAAGAACTGAACTATGGCTAGTAAAGATTAGTAAGATTCTTGCCTAAAACAATGTACAAGATTATTTGGAAGTCATTTTTGATACAATTTAAGTAAAAAACTCTTTCAAGTTTATCTAATCTGAGGTATTATCTATTGGCAATTGTAAATATAAATAGCATATTGAAAAAAAAACCATGCCTTTTTCTATTTGCTAACTCATTTTCCATTTGCAATATCTATAAGAAGGAAAAATACAATCAGAACTGAGGGTAAAGATTCAGAGCTGTGGTGTAAGAGCATGGTAGAAATGTCATGGAGAAACTCATGGGGAGTTTATCCAAGACATTTCTACCACACCGATGTGACCCAAAAAGCAAAAAAAAAAAAAAAAAAACCTAAATACAATCAGGTCAAAGTAAATTTCCAACAGCTATTGACACATCACTTGTCACTTGCCACTTGTCTTTCCGTTTTCATCTATTTGCTCGAGCAGGTGCCAGTAACATCTCTATTTGTTTGGAATGAGAGCCATTATTATTGTTTTTGGCATGTAGAATATAACATGGGTAGCTTGCCAGGCTCTGCTGTGGCTCTGGGTTCATCCTAGGGGACTCAGTCTTTTTTTCTATGTCGGACCGTCAACCATCCACCATCCAGGGCCTACGGGACAGGGCCCTTTGTGTAGAAAAACCTGTCTCCTGTCTGCCACCTGCTGATGCAGTCAGGCATCACAGCCACACCTGCAACACCTTGAGGGGCAGGGATTGACACATGCCCTTTTTAAATTGCCTGGGGTATTAAATAGCCCTCAGTTGGCCAAATTCAGTTATATTTCCCTATTAGGTTACATTGTTTTTGAGGTACTCCTCATCTGAATCAAACACTCGGAAGAGTCTTCCACACTAAGCTGTCTTAAGTACACAAAGACAATCAAGATCTTGTGACATTTTTCTTTAATTCTAGAAGTATTGGGTAACTTTGTGATCATATTTAGGGCTTTTAGTTTTCTTTTCTTTTTTTCACAAAACTAAAAAAGTATGACTTGAATTTTATGCTTTTTCCATTTCACCAAATAATGCAAACAGTGAAGCTAAGAGATTTAGAGTTGTGTCAGTTCTGTCATATTAAATTTGTCCATTTTACTTTATAGGATACAACTGATGCAACATATGACGTTTTATAGACTGAGATAGAGATCTGAGTCTTCAAACTTTGCACGCTCTAATCTCTAGCAACATGTAAATAGATCAAAGTCAGTCGCTTTATTTTTTTTAACAAATTAAGCAACAAAATCCATGTTTGAAAATGTGCAGCTAGAAAATGTAATGGCTAATATGTGGATAACCTTGAAAAATTCAAAAGTAATTTAATACCAGCTTGATATTACTATGAAATGTAAGTCAATTTATTAATTATTTATAGCTATACATATAATCTCAATGTCACCCAGCTCATTGTTACCTCATTTAAGTGTGTTGATAACTAAATCACTCACTAAAGAGAAGAAAATTCTGTAATCTAAGAAAAGTAAAGACTCTAACCTTCTGTCTGGAGTGATAGTACAGTGATCTGGGCTTTTGCCTTGCACATGTCCAGCTGGGTTTAATCCCGGCACACCATATGCCTCCCACCCACACCCAGGTCTGTCAGAAGTGATACCTCAGCACAGTCCTCAGGAACAAACCCTGAGTGATTATTCAGTAATAAACCCTGAGGATAGCCAGTCATGACCCCACCAAATAAAACAACAAAAAATTGATTTTTTAAGATCATTTAGAAATACATATCAAATATCAAGTATTTGATATGCCAAAAACCAGTAACAATTATAGACCTCATTCCCAAGACTTGAAGGAAAGGTTTGAAGCTCTTTGTGTTCCTGGAGTGATCAGATGCCCTTGGGCTATACTAGCTTGCAACAGGATGTATGGAGATGTTACTGGTGACCGCTCAAGCAAATCGATGATCAATGGGAAGTCAAGTGTTACAGGTGATAAGAAATACTTATGAAATTAATGGTAAATTTATCATATTGTTTCCAAATACCTTGAAATCTGATAGTAAAAACAATGCAATAAATTTAAAGTACTATAAATATTAGTGAAATGTTTTTTTATTCTAGTAATTTTTAGCAACCGGGTATTTACCCACATGTTCTTTTGTATGTGATATATTAACAAGGTATGTAAAGTTAAGATCATAACTACAAAATTATGTTTTCCTATAAACTATATTATAGCTTAGTATATAGCTGTTAAATTTTTAATTATTGCTTAATAGAATCTATGTATGCCTTAGTTGAGAATAGTGGGTATCAATAAAATATTTCTAATTTGGAGGCCAGTTAGATAGAACATGAGTAAGGCTCTTGCCATGCTCTGCCCACTTCTGTATACCACCCCTGAAATTATACCATAATGACCACTGAGCACAAAGCCAAGAGTAGCCTGGAGACCCACTTGGTGTGGTCCTATAAAAAACAAAAAAGAAGTTCTTGATTTGTAAACCAAAATGTTCCTGATTTTATACAGAGAATTCACAAAACATTCTCTGTATATTACAGGAAGATTTGTTCTATATTCAACAGACTTCTACTCAAATTAGTTTTCCAATTGCTAAGTGATTGTAAGTGATTGAGGACATGATGCAAAAGAATATATTGTGTCATGTGGAGGGAAGCCCATTTCTCTCATTAGCTTGTGTGGAAACAAGGCTATCCTAAATTATGGTCTGCTTCAAGGACAGTTGTTTGAACTATCAGAGACATATGTTGACTAGTTCTGTTTCTTTTCCTGTTTTAAGGTTCAATGTTGAAAAACATTATGAAACATCACCTTGAAGAAAAAGATGAAGTATTTAAACAATATACTGGACTATATCTCCTTCAAACAGTCTTTTGATTTGTGTTGTGTTGATTCTGTTTTCAGAGTTCATCTTTTTTAGTATAAACCAATTATGGTACTCCATCTGTCTCACCAATGAAAGCACGGAAGTCTTGGCTTAAAGTAATCAGCATATGGTATTCCCTGATGATTATTATTGGTTCCCATGTAAGCAAAGGGCTCACATTAGCTTAAGACTTAAGAAAATGATTTCTGATTTGCATTTAAATAAATATTATTCTTCACACTGAATAACAAGATTGAAAGCGTCCAAGATGGTGCACTGGTGACCATTTGTAATTATGAAGGAATTTACCTTGAATGAAGATCTAAGTGGAACATAGGGTTTAGAATTTTCTCATTGATTAATACTATATTATGTTTTAAAAAGTATTTTTCCCCTTAGAGCATTGTAAATTGGACTGAAAACTGAAATAATCCTGAACTGACAAAGTATATTGTCAAAATATATTCTAAACACGTTATATAAGAACCTTACCTAAAGCATTTCTAGTTAGGGTGCACAGGGATATATATATTAGTTAAGTATTGTGTCTAGCATCTGGTTCACCTTGGTTTTATCACCAGAAACACACATGTTGCCCCTCTTCCCATCAGCAGGTGATCCCTGACCACAGAGCAGAAGTAAATTCTGAGCATCAAAGGATGTGACCAAAGAAAATAGATAAAGAACTTCAAATTAAAGAAAGTATGACTAGATTTTCATTAGAAGCTGATTCTACTTCCAATTATCATTAGCATTTAGAAATCTGTAATATAAATGCAGTATGTATGTAATATGCAATATTAAAAGACAGTGTGAGTCAATTCATTATAATCTAGAATGACATGGTTTCCATGTCTTGTTTTCATATTTGTTAACCTTATTGGATATCTTTTAAAAAATTAGAAATAATGACATTAGTAACTTAAGACTTAAGATACATAACCATATATCACAGTTGACTTTAAGGAATCTAATCAAGACTGATTTAGAATCCATATTTTAAGAGTTTTTAAGTTGCCTTTATATTAGCAACTAATCAGATTAAATTATTATTATTTATTTAAACTACTCTTCCCATTATTTTCTCCTTGAATATAAAAAGTACTTTTTGAAAATGATTTAGATCTGAAATATTTTTCTAAATCCTAGAAAAACCTGCATATTATTTCTTAATTTTGTTATTATGTAACTTTCTTATATATTAAGGAAAGTTTACTCTAGGGAAGGAGGAGATTATTGATAATTTTGTCAGAAAGAGTTTATTCTTTATCAATTAATCAGAAATATACAATGGGTCAATTAAACACTGCTATTGATTCTGAAAAATTGATCAAATAAGAACTTGATGGGAGAGACTAACAGGAAAAATAATAAAATTAACCCCCTAAACCTAAAGTTTATTTACAGATGTTACAGAACTTATAAAGCCATATTAATAATTAGATACAAATGTTGACTTTGATTTGAAGAATGTCTTTATTATGGAGAAGAGACTAATGTTTTATAGAAAGAATGTGTTGAATCAGATAAGACTAGTTGGGAATTTCAAACACTAGCAATAAGCAATCATTACCTGAGTAATTATTGCATAAACCCCTTACTATCTATTGAATTCTGGGGCCTGAGGATGAAGAGATGCCTGACTCCAGGGGTATTCAGAGTTTCTTGGCCATGCCTTGGATTCACTGTACTCTGCAGTTCTCACCTTGAGAGGATATGTGGAGTTAGGGTCAAACATTGGCCAGGGGCATAAAGTGTTATCCACCCTTTCCTAACTTGATAACAATATAGCAACAACACAAGCCATGAAAACAATCACCGTCATATTCTTACCTTTTATTTTTTATATTGAATCACCCTGAGATAGACCATTACGAAGCTAATCATGATTGGGCTTCAGTCATAAAGTGTCCCAACAGCCATCTCTCTACCAGTGCACATTTCCCAACACCAATGTTCCCAGATTTGACTCTCCCTCATCCACAACCTGCATCTATGGCTGGTACTTTTCTTCTCTTTGCCTCTTTCTGTCTCTCAGTATCTCTTTCTCTCTTTCTCTCTCTTTCTCTAACTATCTCCCTCTTCTAATGTGCATTGTGGTTTGCAATACAGATACCGAAGGGTTAGATGTATATCCTTTTTACCTACTTTCAACACTCAGTTCTAGTCTAGCGTTGCTATGTCAAATTATTGTCAAAGAAATTACCATCATTTTATTAATAGGTCGTTTTTTTTTTTGCTTTTTGGGGTCACACCTGGCAATGCTCAGAGGTTACTAATGGCCCTGCACTTAGGAATTACTCCTGGTGATTCTCGGCGAACCATATGGGATGCTGGGGATCGAACCCAGGTTGGCCGCATGCAAGGCAAATGCCCTCTCTACAGGACTATTGCTCTGGCACACTATTTTTTTTATTATTTTATAGGTACACCAAATTATCTCTATGCTGTATTTTAAACTAAACAACAAAATTCTTTTAAATTTCATCTCTTGGTTCTCATTCTTTCTTTCATTTACTCTTTTCTCTTTCTCCTCTGTCTCTGTCTTTTCTCTATCTCTGAAAATGTCTTCAGTCATCTTGAGTAGATAACAAAGAATAAAATCAAAGTGTCAGGGAATAGATAGATTTTTTAATTCAATAAGAATTCTCAGGGAAGGGGGGGAGGAAAAAAGAAATCTCAGAAAAAATGTAGACATACACTATGTACTACTCCATAGTGTTATATGAATACTTCATATTCATGAATACTTCATTCATCATGAGTTTGAATGATTAGAAAACATTTCATACTATTTGATATCATCAGTTTTTATGACCTATCTGCCACACTAAGAATAGTCATAAAATGACCACACACACACAATATCTCGTTGTGTGTGGTTCCAGTTCATAATGACCCTCATGATTAAAAAATATTTTTTGTCTATGTTTTTTCTACCTTAATACTTAACTTGTAATTTCACAGGAAATATTGTTTTCTATAATTTTATTACTAATTTTAAGGACTTCTTTGCATATCCTGAATACAGATCTTTAACTGATCTTTTTGAAAATTATTTTTATCTCTTCTTCCTCTTAATCATTTTTTACTTTTTTTCAGATCATCTTTCTAATTGTAACTTAAGCTAATGGATAATATTTTATTGATTATTATGACTTTTTGGAACCTATAAAAATAAAGGGGACACTTGTATCACATGCATCACTTGTCTTCCTGTTGTTCATCGATTTGCTTTAGTGGGCACCAGTAACATCTCCATATGTCCTGTCGTAAGCAAGTGTAGCCCAAGGGCATCTGCTCACTCCAGGAACATGAAGAGCCTCAAATCATTCCTTCAGGTCATGGGATTGAGGTCCATAATTATTACAGGTTTTTGTCATATGAAATACAACATGGATAGCTTGCCAGGCTCTGCTGTGGAGGTAGTACATTCTCAGTAGAAAGGGGACAAGGACATTTTGTTTTTATGTGAGCAACAAATTAAAAAATGTGAATGCACATTAAAAGTTACTCAATATGAAAAGATAGAGTGTTCAGTCTTTTATAAGTCAAGCATATACAACCCTTATCAGACATAATTCCATGATAAATAATAGTCAATAAGGACTTTGACAGCACCATTTGCTATGCTAATTCATTCTAAATCTACCTTGTAATTTGGATTTCCAAATATAATGTGTATCTGGTTTTAGCCAATGAAATACTTTCTCCTCTATATGTGGTAAGAGAAAGTTTTGAAACTCTGCAGTTGCTGACTATCCCTTTCACAGAAACTGAAATATGTGGCTGTTTTCTTCCTTAATAACAGTGTGTTAAACGGTTGGCTCCAAAATCTCTTGGAAGAACAACATTGAATCTAAACCTTAAAATTTTTTAAAAAACTTGCTTATCTTTTGAAAATGTGCAAACATTTTAAAATGGTAGAAGATATAGTATAATTTCCAAAAGTGCAGTCATTCTCTAGGGAAAGGGAGCTCAAAATCTTTTCCCTAACATTTATTGTTTTTATTTTAAGTTATATTTTTACTTAAATGTTCCTATTTGGGTTACAATAAAATACTAAATTCATAATGTTCTAATCATCTATAATATCTTTCCTACATTTCCATAGGCAAGCTTTAGCCACCCAATATCTGTCAGTTCTTAATTACAATACCATTATTGTTTATGTTTCTACTCTTATCTAAATATTTACTTGTTTCACCCTGTATATTTTATATAAAGAAAGTTTAAAGTAAACTTTCTCTAGAGCTTGACGGTCTATTTTTTGGTGGACTCAGCTGTACTCAAAGTTTACTCCTGACTCTGTGCTCAGGGGTTATTCCTGACAGGTCGGTCACAAGTAAACATACGCAGAGCTGGGATCAAAACACTGTTTGCTGTGAGTATTTTACCTGCTGTACTGTTTCTGATGGCTGGAGATCTTAATTTTTAAACAAGCATATCTTTTGTAAGAATATGTGGTAGAATTTTCTTGAGTTATAACCAGATATTCACTATTGCATTTATATGGAGATTTATGCTTTTATAATTTTCCTATTTAGCCAGATGACTTTCCCCAGTTGTGAAATGGCCAGATAACTCTGTTTATCATCTTGTGTCAAGGGTTTATTATATTTACTATAAGATATCAATTAGATTTCTGTCATTGAATGTATATATAGCCTTGGGTTATTTAGTGCTTGTGGGCAGACTCATTTTTTGGCCGTTAAAATTAGTTTGTTTTGAATAATTTGAAATAGTCATATAATATTCTATGTTCATGAGTAATGGGCATTCTCCTTTTTATCTCTCTGCAGGATTGAGAATGATTGTATTCAAAAATAATCAAGACATTAGAATTGCCTATACACATTCTATCTATAAACACATAATCTGTGTTTGTTTAAAATTCAGATGTTTTGTTTTTCCAAATCACTTTTCAAAACTCATTAAAATATTATGTCAAATTTAGAATTCAAGAAACTGAATGCATATTAATTACTTTTACTTTGTGATTAAATTTTTTTCCTAATGAAAATGAACCTTTTTGTTTATTTATTTCTGTCCATAGATTATTGGGTTTAAGAGTCTAGTCACTGTTTATACTGGAAATACATTTCAGAACTAATTATAAATAAGACTGCAGAGACAATTATGGGGAAAACAAAGAGAAAAAGTAATATAACAATAACATAATTGTTTTCTAGTCAAATGTGAATCACAAGATAATTGAAGTAATTTGACTGTGAATAGGACAGTAAGAATATGAGAAGAGTAGCTCACTTAGATATCTCTTTTTCTACTACATAAATTACTCTCAAATGTGAGCTTTAAGTACTTTTATGGAATAACAGTTCGGACTTCCAGTGCAGTGGTGCTGTCTTCACTTGGGAAAGATGTCATTAGATTTCTTTTATTTATTTTCACTTTTGGTCAGTAATATGTGATGACAATCTATCTTTCCCACATTGGAGTACTAACTGAGAAAATCCTTCTCAAAATGGGCAGCTGATATATTAAAATAGCTCTTGGCGGCTACTTTGTGGCCACAGACTGCTGTAAGAGCTGTATCTGTTGTGCCTCTGCTCTGTCTCCCCAGAGAATCACTCCTCAGTCCTGGTTCGTGGTGGGTGGTGTATGGCATCTGCACAGCTCACAGGCTCCCATTTTTATATCAAGTCCTTACCAAAACCTTTCCCATGTATATGTTACAATGATCAATGTGATTATAGCTGGCTGGGGAGCCGGTTTGGGATGGGGTTGGGTGGGAGGCTGTAGCCTTTGGTGGCAGTAAGGGCACCCTGGCACACTGGTGGTGGAAACTGTGTTGAAATATGAATGTGTGTGACAACTGTACTATAAAGAAATTTTCAAATAATGGTGTTTGATAACTTTTTTTTAGATAAAAATTAATAAAATAAAAAATTGAAACAAGTTTGATGACATTTCTTAGAATTTGAAACTAACCTATGATAGAATTTTAAAAAAAATTTGCTAAATAAGTTGCAAAATGTTAACAGAAATCAAAAATCAAATGCTGTTCATATCCGAAAACTGAACTTTTTCTTTTTAAAAACAATAAATGGAAAGAGCACAATATTTGGAGTGTGTGCCTTGCATTCTGGAGACCCAGTGTGATACCTACTGCCACAGGAAACTCTGGATACGATTGGGAACAGCCTTAATGTGGAGTCAGGAGGAGCTCACAGTATAGCTGTGTATGGTCTCCAAATAAAACTAAAAAAAAAAAAACATTAAAAAGTCAAAATAGGGGCCGGAGGCGATAGTCCAGCAGGTAGGGGGGTTTGCCTTGCACGTGACTGCCCCATGCCAGCCTGGGTTCAATCCCGACATATGGTCCCCCGAGCACTGCCAGGAGTGATTCCTGAGTGCAGAGCCAGGAAAAACCCCTGAGCATTGCCAGGTGTGACCCCCCAAAAAAAATAAAAAAAAAAAGTCAAAATAAAGCAAAAATATTGTGTAGGTAACTGTTGGATAACAGGCTTAGCTAGCTTGGGACCTTTGCTCACAGCTTAATCTATTTACATGTTCTTAAGCCAAGGTTCATTCTAATGAGATCTCTCTTCTATGTAAACACTGATAGATGGTGTGGCAGTTACAGAAGCCACCTTGACTCTGAATAACTTCTGACTTATTATACACCTACTAAGACTTCTATGTTATCTAGATTGGGCAGAGCTCCTCTTTATATGCCCTGCACCCAGTGTGGGACAGTTAGAATTTTCCAGGAGACTACCACCCTGGCTATGTTGAGACTATAATTTAAGATTATAGGAAGGATCATAGTAGTTTGCACTCAAGCAAGCAATGTGACCCTTTCACACTCAGAACAAGATACTCAGAATCACCCTGGTACAGATAATAAATAAGAAGTACCTTGTGGGTACTTCTTTTTTTCCCTCTCGACTCCCCCGCCGGCCCATCACGCGGTGCCCCCTGGGCGTTCTTCCTCAATCCGCCCGGTTGCTGGCAGGCCTCGGGCAGAGCGGTCTGCTCTCCTGGCGCTCATGAGGCGTCGGGGTGGTGGGTTCCAGCCTGGCACCCCCGCAGCCAAGGCCCCCCCCTCCTGGGCGCGCTTTTCCATTGATTCCTCCTCAGCTCCCCGCCGCATCGCCGGTTCCCCCGGGTTTTCCTAATCCGGCCCGTTGCTGGTGTTAGTGGGGCGGCGGTTCCTCCTGGAGTTAGGGGGGGGCGGGGGTGCGCGGCAGCCTCCGGCGCGTTTGACTTCCTTCATCAGAACTCCCGCCCACAGCGGCTGGGGTTTTCATAGTGCGGTGGGGGGGCGGTCTTGGGGGGGGGGGGGCGCAGGGCGCTTCTTTCTTCGGTTGGGGGGGCGGGGGGGGAGGGTTGTGGGGGTGGGGGGGGGGGGGCCCGGGTCTGGGGGGGGTTTGGGGTACCATCTAGATTACATGACACCCATGAAATTAAGATGTTTTACTTTATACCAGCCCCCTCTCTCTCTCTCTCTCTCTCTCTCCCCCAGTGTTTTACATAAGAGATTATTTCAGAAGAAGGGATTAATCCTTGATATAATCTTTTGTTTATACCTGTAATAAGGATTGGCACCACCCTTCTACCCTCTTCTACTATCTAGAAGCTGTTTAGGGTTCATTGTTGACAGGATCCTCCCTGTCAACAGTGAGGATTACTTTTTAGTGCATATAAGGGGACTGACTTGAGGCACTCGCCCCTTCTTTTGGGTAGGACTCCTCTTGGGTGAGATCCTCTCTCTTTGGTGGGAGACATGGGCTCCCTTGTATTGTCTAAGTTCTGACCAGAGCTAGAGTTCTTTCATTATATTGGATTGCGGTGGTAGAGCTTTTGTACTATTAAAAGCCTTTTTGGAATTGCATCAGACTCAAGAGTTCTCATCTGTTCCCAGCAGCCTTGGAGGTAGAAGAGAACTTCTGACATGTTACTGTTGGGGACCCTAGCGGCTCCCGACAAGTAATAAAAATAAAAACTCTTAAAGTTAAAACTCTTAATTAAAAGGCAGACTCATGGTGGAAGTAAAATTTTCCATTGGGTGCTGTTTATTATAATATTCAGAATAAATAAAAATAAAACCTAGAATTCAACCAAAAAAGAAAGTGTGTATGGACTATTACAAGCACCCATAAAAGAATTAAAAATATCTAAAAGAAATATTTTATTGAACATTATAATATAATTTAAAGATAAAGTAGAAATATTGGTCATTAACTTTTAAATTATCAATGAGAACTAATATTGATAATGTAAAGCATATAGAAATAAAAAATTGCTAAATAATTACTTATGATATGTATTAGTTATTCTTTATCACAAGTTTGAAATAATGAAAAAGAATGGTTTGAAATGAATTCTTTGCTATATCCATTGGATAATGATAATCTGATTAATGAATTTAACTTGTATCACTTGTATCACTTGTCTTCCCATTGTTCATCGATTTGCTAGAGCAGGCACCAGTGACATCTCCATACGTCCTGTGGCAAACAAGTGTAGCCCAAGGGCATTTGCTCTGCTTGCTGGATCCAGGAACACGAAGAGCCTCAAACCATTCATTCAGGTCATGGGAATGAAGTCTATAACTGTTACTGTTTTATGGCATAACAAATGCAATCTGGCTGCGACATCTGTCACCCCATTGATGGCCAGGGTTGATTCGGCTGATCTGGCTGGCTAGGCGGGTGTCCCCCTTCCTCCCTCACCACTCTGGTCAAAGAGGGCGGCCTTCCCCGAATAGAGATGGACCGGTCTTCGGTCGAGGGTATACGAGTAGCTGCGCTCCCCTGCTAGAACCTCCAAACAAGAATTTTACTTATTAGCCTTATTTCAACAATGAAAAATTTACAGGCGACCTAAAAACTGAGAAAAATAAAAATCAACATAAATAGGTATTCAGATTTTCTTATTAGAATGTCACTTAATTTTCTTTATATTAATGTTTTTGTTAGTGTTTATACTGTGTAACATCAGCTCATAATTTTATATGTTTGCTTAAATTAAAAGTTTCTCTGTTTTATTTTCCTAAAAAATCAATTGACAGCTGATATTTTTTGTTTGTTTTTCTAAGATGTTTATAGGGCTCAAGGTGTCACAGAAGACAGAATGCTCTTTATTTAGTGAAATTCACTGTACAATTCCATTAAATCAGGCACGAGACTCATCACTGATTCAAATTCAAATACCTATTAAAAATGTTTAATGGGTGAGTTAAACTGAGAGTTAAATGGGAGTTAAAAACTCCCATTTTTAACAAGGCAGGGGTGAAGCAGTAAACTATTTTAATTGTTGATTTAGTTGTTCAGTATAGCATGAGATCTGAGGTTTAGAAATCTGCAAGTATTGGAATGATACTTGGATAACAGTAAGAATGCAATTTCTTTTTATTTTTATTAAACATTTTATTGTACCACCGTGAGATATACAATTACAACGTTTTCATATTTGGAGGTTTCGGTCACATAGGGTTCCAGCACCCCGCCTCCACCAGTGCCCATTTCCCACCACCAATGTCCCCAATTTCCTCCCCCTCCCATATCCTAACTAAATGGCAGGTTCTTTATCTCTTTTCTCTCTCCCTCTCTCTCTTTTCCTTCTCTTACACATTGCAATTACCTTTATAACCATCCTGGCCACCTTATCCTGCATCCTTACAGGGAAAATTATGTGTATTAAGAAATTCTATATGGCTACCCTAGTTTGAGCACTGGGAGTTTAGGTATTAGGGATACTATTAGGTATTAGGTGTTAGGGATACTTGATAACTAGGGAAAATCTCTTTCTTTTTAAAAAACATTAGTACTGTGAAACACAGCTGTCACCAGTTAGCTGGCTGCTAAAGTCATTCAGGGTGATCATATGCTGACCTGGGAAGGGCCTACTAAAAATTCTGCTGATAAAATATAGCCTTAACATGCTTTGTATAATTTAATTTGATTTTTGATAGGCATATAAAGACTATACTGCCAGAAATTCTTCATATATAGATATATCTATACATGTATATATGATATATATTAATATATATAAAAATATGCATATATATGTATCATAGGGACTAGTCAAGCAAATTGAGATGGAGTGCTCTAAACAAATTTGTTAAACAAGTTTTGTAAACTTATTAAATTTTTTCTAGTTCATATCAATCACCATTGTTCCATTTTATCTTATGTAGTATAGTGATAAATATAAATAAAAGATCCTTATTTTTCCTTATTTTTCCTTTGCTTCCTTTCACCCCCTCTGCCAGCACCTCAGGGACCTGGGTGGTGAACCCCCAGACAGGTCACCCCTGGAACTTCACATTGGTTTACCCACAGATGTCCCCAAGAGTGCCCCCCCCTCACTTCGATGACCGCCTCATCTTCCTCAGCCCCAGTCCTCCTCCCAAAGTCTTCCTTGGCGCTGGGCACCTTCTTCTTTCTACCCTGTGCCACGGTCTGTCTCCCTGGGACTGTGGGCGGAGTCCGCGGTGGGGGCAGGTTACCTGTCCCTCAGGGACCCTGTCCAAGTCCTGGCTCGGAGAGTGCGGCCCGACCGCTCTGTGCAGTACCTGGTTGAGGGTACTGCATAAGGTTTATTTAACTTGATACGCATTGTGAAAGTGTCTGCCTGTTAAATGAAACCCTTAAAGCTATAATTATTTAAATTATCTTCTTGTTAGGAATATTTTTCTGTTCCCTTAACAAATGTTAATTACATGATAAGTTATCACATTTAAAAGCAACTCAACATATATTATACCTTAGATATCATTCATTTCATAATAAAACTCCAGCCTTTACTGAACTTTTCCCTCTTCTTTATTCTTTAGTTGCTGGTAAAAAATTTAAGCTCTGTTACTATGAGTTGACTCATTTTATTTTACATTTCAGAAATAAGGGGTACCACATAGTATTTTATTTCTTTTTGCTTGAATGTTTAACTTAACACAATATTTTAATTGTCCATCAATTTGTTCATTTCAGAGTGGCAGGATTCCTTCCTGTTTTGGACTGAATAATACTTGTGTTTGTATACATATGTGTTTAATATTGCTTATATTTCATTGAATTTATGCATTTACTAACAGTTTATTCCGTGTTTGGATTATTGTTAATGCCACAATGAGCATGGACTATATATGCCTATATGTAGTTCTTTGAGATGATTCTTTACTTTATGTGAGTGAGCTTGTCATATCATACTTTTTTTTTTAGTTCTAGGGAAAATACACACTGTTTTTTTTAGTGACTAGATGTCGGGGAGCTCTGCGGGGTCCCCCAACAGTGCTGGGAAGCGAGTTCCCTTTCTACCTCCGAAGCCAGCGAGGAATGGATGAAAACTCAGGAATCCGATGCAGTTTTAGAAGGGCTTTACTATTACAGGTTCCAATATACAATCCAAGAGCAGGGAAAGTGTCCGGACTCTGCGTTCCCAGCTAGGCCCCAGCCAGGTGCAGGCCAAGATGGCCGCCACCACGTGTTGAGGCCCAACAGAGAATAAAGAGGATGGAGAAGCGAAACACCAAGGGAAGCGAAATGGCAAAGGGGGAAAAAAAGAGAGCTTATTTCTTCTTGAAGCTTATCTTATAGCCAGAAATCGCCTAAACTCCCCAGTCCAGCCCATTCTAGGCTAGGCTATCTATCACTATCACTATCACTATCTCCCATTAATCATCTATTTGTTAGAGCGGGCACCGTAATATCTCCATATGTCCTGTCTCATGCTAGTAGAACCCAAAGACATCCGCTGCTCCAGGAACATAGAGAGCCTCAAACCATTATATTAGGTCATAGGAATGATCTAATATAAATGTTACTGGTATTTGCCATATAAAATACTACGAGCAGCTTGCCAGGCTTGCCATGCGGGTGGTATACTGTTGTAGTCACCTCTAAATAAAGCATTTATAGATGAACTGTGCGACGCCCGAGCTGGACTGTGATAGTCTGGTCTGCTGGGTGGACTTGTGACGAGAGGGAAGTCCGGATGTGGAAATGACGTGCCCCATGGAGTAGGGGAGGGGTGGTCTGGCTTGTTGTGAGGGCTCTGCTGGGGTGGCATGCCAGGGCTAGAACCCACCATGCCTCCCGGGTGCCTCCCCGAGCAGCTGGGCACAGGGAGAGCAAGGGCAGCTCTGCCCCATGTCTGAGAGTCTCTGGTTCAGCATACCTGGGCCGAATTGAAAAGAAACTGCTGCAGGGTGGGTGTCGATGATCCGGGCTGTGATAGTATAGCCACATGTAAACTTCTCCTAGCAGGGTCAAATGCCCTTAGGTAATTTCTCCCAGCAACTCACCCAATGTCTTTTTATATGTTAATGTTTTGAGCAAGATCCGCCATGAAAAATCTCCACAGGGTAGAGAAAGGGGCTCTTAGAGGAGTCCTGCAACAACTATACTATTTTACAATTCTACTAATAATGTACAAGAGTTCCCAGTTTTCAGATCGTTGCTACCATGTATTGATTTGACTTTTTCTCTACTAGTTATCCTAACTTTCTGAGGCATTATCTCTTTGCAGTTTTGTTTACAGTATCCTTCATGATTAAGAGAGTATCCCATCCGCACAGCAGAACCTGGCAAGCTACCTGTGTCGTATTCAATATGTCAGAACAGTAACAATGATGACCTCATTCTCATGACCTGATTGAATGGTTTGAGGCTCTTTGTGTTCCTGTAGTGAGCAGATGCCCTAGGGCTACACTAGCACCTGACAGGAACCAATGCAGAAGTTACTGGTGCCTGCTTGAGCAGATGAAGAAAGGGGAGACAAGTGATACAACGCAAGTGATCTCTCATGATTAATTATAGTCGGCACCTTTTCACATGCATACTGCACATTTGTATTTCTTCTTTGAAAAATATGTCTTGAGCTTATTTTCTTTAAAAGGAAAGAGTATTTTTTGAGCTAAGTACTTTTATTTTTTTAAGCTTTTTTTTTTGTTTTGTTTTGTTTTTTGGGTTACTCCTGATGGTGCTCAGGGGGCTATATGGGTTACTGGGGACCAAAACTGAGTCGACCGAATGCAAGACAAACGCTCTAACTGCTGTACAATTGCTGTGGCCTCCGAATTAAGTATTTTTAGAAACACCAAGACATAAGCAAATTTCTGAAAGTCTTTGGGACACATTCACATTTAAAAGAAATATGTTCATGTTTTGGGGGTATCCTCTTCTGTATAAGAAATAGGATTGATGTAGGTGGGCCCTGTTGACATATGTGAGGAGGGAAGGAGAGAGACTTTTTCCCATCAGCATCTATTTCACCCCTACACCCCCTCCTGTCGGGACTTGCTGGGAAGACTGGGCCTTACCAAGGCCTTGCAGCTTCTTGTCTTTGCCTCTCTAAAGACTTTCATGAGAGGACAAGCAGTGAAGTAAAAAAGATTTTATTTGCAGGCTTTTAGGAAGGGGAAGTCTGAGAGAAAGTGAGAGAGAGATTACACATCTCAAGAGGGGAAATATGGGCCATACATTTGCTCGGATGCCATATGAGCTTGGTCTTGTGGCACAACAGCACATAGACTCAGGAAGCATATTGTTTGTTCAAGGTGGCTGCTATAGGGTTTTGCTCAAGCTAAGCCCCCCCACACACACACACATGTGGCTTCTACCTAGTTAAGAGTCTGCTCCTAAAATGTTGTCAAGAGGGTAGTGTTAGGAGTGGTGGATGATCTTCTTTGAAATTCCTTTCTTGAGCTTGGTTCTTGTTGGGGCTTCACTAAGGAGGGTGTCCAGCAACCTCAGGGTCTATGCAACAGGTATTATTGGCTTTAGTTCCTGTGTTCAAGTTCTGATAACATTAAAACTAGTTAGTTTTACTACTGTTTTGGAGTTCCATTGCCATAGGGTCCTTTTCCTATCTCTCTGACTACATTGGAATGAGCAAATATCTATAAATCATTAATTGAAAAGGCAAAGTCTTAAATCAGTATAACTACCTGAATTTCTTCACCATGTTCTGCTAAACTGCAATAGTTGGCTCCTATTAGCATGCTCACATTTTTTTTTATCATTCACTAGAGATGGTAATGATAGTGGTAACTTAGACCAATTTAGAAAATTCATATATTTCTTGATGTGTTTTACATATATATAGGTGTTTTACATGTCACTGAAATTCTGTTTTTTTTCTACTCGGTGTTAATCTGCTGTCAGAACCTGTTAGGATAGAGAGGAAAAACTCCTCATAAAAATTTGTTTAAAAATGAATTATTTACTCTTTTTTATGTCTCTTTTTACTGTTAAGATGTGTTATTCATCTTTTATTTTGGCTATTAACTCCTTAGTTTGCAAATATTTTCTGCCACTCTATAGATTTTCATTTTTCAGATCCTCCATTTCAAGCTCAGCATAAGTTCTCTACATTAAAGTAGTCCCACTTGTTTATCTTTTCTTTGGTTACCTTTGACAAAGGTTTATAATCATGTGAAAAGTAAACCTTATAAATCTAGCATATTTTAGCAGCATATGTAACTCAATCATACTATTTGCATTAGAAATTGCATTCTTTCTGTTTCTCTGTGAGCTCTTCAATGATATACTGATCTTGAAACAGTCAGTAATAAATTTTATCACATATTTATTTCTCAATGCATGAAACATTCTCCAAGTGATCACTCTTGATAGGAACTAAATAACAATACTAAGTATTTATTTATTGTGTTAAACAAACAAAACAAAATGTTACTTTTGCATGGGCAGAAAAGGTCTGAATTTCCTTCCTCCCTCTCCAATTTAAAGCTTACAACTGCCTGGTGGAAGAAGGTCGTGGATCTATGTAGCAGTTTATTCACTTCTTTACACAACAGACATTTTTTATACTATTTTGGCACCTGGGATATTTTTTGTAGAGAGGATATTTATATTTCATATAAGAGTTTAAAAAAGACAAAGCATTGACTTCTTGTAGATCCACATCTTAAATAAAAAGAAAATAATCAATCATCAAGACACAGGAACCATTATAGGTATTAAGGAATATAATTTAATAAATTTAAACTATAATTTAGAGATTAAATATCATTATTCTTAAGATATATTTTAGGAGAACCTCCCTCCCTGTTATTAACAGTGAGTATATTTTATTAGAATGGTTTCAGCAAGAAGCTGGAATGCATATAGTTGTGGCTCCTTATAGCCCATTTCAGAGTCGATAAGTGGCTGAATTTTTCTCCTCAAAGATGAATTGAAAGGAAGCCACCAGAACTTCACCCAAATTCCTTTCTTTAGTAATAGATATATTCTATTACTAATACATATTAGCATAATATTATATATTAGTATTATATATGAATATACATTATTATATATGATTATATATGAATATATTACTATATATGTTACTAATATATATTAGCAATATATATTCATATAAACCCACACCATAAATTATGCTCTAGAATATACAATTATGCTCTATAATACACAATATTAGCTTTGCCTGTGCATATGCGTTTTCAGATGAAACTAAGGACCTAAAATATTATTATTAGGCATCATAGCAAAGGGAAGCTTAAATGGAACATCTTTTGGTCCAATCCAGTAGTAAAATTTATTAAATAATTGATTAAATAGAGAGTCTTAGATCCAGGATATCTGGTATTCCAGAATTAAGAATCCTCAACATTGGTGAAAGGAGTATAATTGATATTGGCTAGTTAAAATTCTGTACAGAGAATACAGTCCAGACCAAAATATTTGAAGAATTATTGTGCAATTTCTTTTGTCAGTTTTATCAATCCTGGAAAATAAGGAAAAGCTCTTTGCAAAGAAATTATATTTTCTAGGTATCATATATCGTCCACCAAGCACCGCCAGGAGTAATTCCTAGGTGCATCCTAAGTGCAGAGCTTGGAGTAACCCCGAGCATTGCTCAGGGGTTATTGTGACCCAAAAAGAAAAAAAAAATTATAGCACTGTGACTTACAGATGACAACAAATCTTTAAAAGTTTCACCTTTTTTGAACAGTATTTATTTGAAATATTTTTTTCCAATGGGGCTTTAAACCCTAGTGAGACACAGAAATGTAACAAAGCCAAAGTGTCACTTTTGTGTGGACTTTGAGATCTGACATTACAAGAACATAATTAATTTTACCAGTGGCATACATTGTTTTGTAAAATAATTTGCCACAAGCAGGAATAAAAGGTATGAGTTGTTTTATATGTTTATTTTTGTCACAGATAAGCAGATCTATAAGGAGAAGAAACCATCCCAAACAGGCTGCACGGTATATTTTTCATCAGGAGACGCACAGTTACAAAGTTGTTTATTACTGGGTTTTAGTTATAAAATGTTCAGACATCCATCCCTTCACCAGTGTATATTTCTCACCACTGAACGCAGTTTCCTTCCTACTGCCCATAGCCTCCCCCTTTGACATACTGGTTTGAACTACAAGTTTTGTTTTTGTCCAGAGAGGTCATTTCCAACTATCATTGTCATAACTCTCATCGTAATGATCATTCTCTGTTCTAACTGCCCTCCCTCCCACTACTTGTGGCAAGCTTCAAACATAGGCCAGGCTTCCTGGCCTTTATTTCTACTATTCTTGGATGTTGGTCTCATACAATAAATTTTTATAACCCACAAATGAGTGTATTCATTTTATGATTGTCATTCTCCCTTAGATTCATTTCATTCAGCTCAATTCTCTCCAATCCATCCATTATAATCAAATTTCATGAATTAATTTTTTTTCTTTGTTTCTGCATGTGCTCCATTGTGTAGATGTACCTAGTTTCTCTATCCAGTCATCTGTTCTCAGGTACTCGGATTATTTTCAGACTCTGGCCATTGTGAATTGTTCTGTAATGGCCATAGACGTGCAAATGCTGTTTCTATTGCGTTGCTTTGAGCCCTCTGTGTATATTCCCAAAGAAATATTAATGAGCTATATGAAAGTTCAATTTCTAGGTTTCTATTTTTTGAGGAATGCTTTATTTTTTCCTTCCCACAAACATTGAATTAGAGTCTCTTTGTTCCCGCATTGTGGAAGTACTTGTTTTTTTCTGGTTAAGCACTCTTGAGGATGGTCTGAAGACAGATATTAGTGGGCAAGATGCTGTATAAGAAACACCTTCTCTTGGGAAAGAAAATTTGTGACTTGGGTAGCACTGGATCAAGCATGTATCAAATAGTGACAATGAGATAATAAAAGTGCATCCATTTAAGTATTTAAGCAGTAGCTTATAATAAATTTTATAATGGTGGCAATATGCAATCTTCTTTATTTATACACACATATATTTATAAATATAATCACTGTGTCACTGTCTTCCCGTTCATTATCGATTTGCTTGAGCGGGCACCAGTAACATCTCCATATGTCCTGTCTCATGTAAGTAGAGCCCAAGGGAACCTGCTTGCTCCAGGAACATAAAGAGTCTCAAACCATTCCATCAGGTCACCGGAATGAGGTCT
The DNA here is from genome assembly GCA_021461705.1 of Cryptotis parvus. NCBI lineage: Eukaryota > Metazoa > Chordata > Mammalia > Eulipotyphla > Soricidae > Cryptotis > Cryptotis parvus. The sequence continues at coordinate 8,420 of JAJIBD010007243.1, read as the reverse complement.
ATAATTGTTTCTGGTACTTGGCATATCAAATACGACATGGGTAGCTTGCCAGGCTCTGCCGTGCGGGTAGCATACTCTTGTAGTCATCTCAAAATCCAGCATTTATTGATGAACCACGCGGCCACGATAGGCTGCTCTGCTGGGTGGAATTCTGACCAGGGGGAAGCCCGAATGTGGAAAATGGAGGCCCCTCATGGAGTGGGGCGTTGTCTGCCTTGTTGTGAGGCTCTGCTGGGGTGGCAGGCCAGGGCTAGAACCTGCCATCCCTCCCGGGTGCCTCATGAGTGGCTGGGCACAGGGAGAGCCAGTAGCAGCTCTGCCCCATGTCTGTGAGTCTCTGGATCAGCATACCTGGGCCAGATTTAAAAAAAAGACTGCTGCAGGGTGAACCTCGATGAGCCGGGCTGTGATAGGCTGGTCTGCTGGGTGGAGTTCTGACGATTGAGAAGTCCAGATGTGGAAAATGGAGGCCCCTCATGGAGTGGGGGCTCGTGGCTTGTTGTGAGGCTCTGCTGGGGTGGCGGGCCAGGGCTAGAACCTGCCATCCCTCCCAGGCACCTCATGAGCGGCTGGGCACAGGGAGAGCCATTAGCAGCTCTGCCCCATGTCTGTGAATCACAGGATATAAATATATAAATATTTATTATATTTATATTTTTATAAATATAATATGATTTTTAATGTATTTGGATATATATATTTATCTGTCTGTCTTCCTGTTCATCATCGATTTGCTCGGCGGGCACCAGTAACAGCTCCATATGTCCTGTCTCATGCTAGTAGAGCCCAAGGGCATCTGCTTGCTCCAGGAACATAAACAGCCTCAATCCATTCCGGAATGAGGTCTATAATTGTTACTGGTATTTGGCATATCAAATACAACACGGGTAGCTTGCCAGGCTCTGCCGTGCAGGTAGCATACTCTTGTTGTCATCTCTAAGTCCAACATTTATTGATGAACCATGTGGCGCAAGGGCTGCGCGAGCCGTGCTGTGATATGCTGGTCTGCTGGGTGGACTTCTGAGGAGAGGGAAGTCGGATGTGGAAAATGGCAGCCCTCATGGATGGGGGGGTCATCTGGCTTGTTGCGAGGCTCTGCTGGGGTGGCGAGCCAGGGCTAGAACCCGCCATCCCTCCCAGGTGCCTCGTGAGGCGGGACCATATATGGTACCAGGTATTGAACCCTATATATCTATATAAATAGATATAGGTATTGAACCCTATATATCTATATAAATATATAGATATATATATTTATCTATATATATCTAAGTTTTCATTATTCTTAAATTAATTTCCATCAGAAAATATCGAGGAAACTAAAATTTAATGTTATACTTTTTTAAAAATTGGACTCCAAAATTAATAAAAGTAAAGTCATTTTCTCTGCTTTTATAGTGAGAGGATTAAATTCCATGTATTCTTTTTCTTCTATTTATTATTCTTCCTAGTAGAAATACCTAAAAAATGTCTTGTATGAAAGTACTATATTAAAGTAAATAATATAATGCCTAATAAATTCCATATGCTCATTGCACAGAAACATTAGGATACTATGGATAATTGATTGAAATAGTGTTCTAATAATTATTGTTTTGTAGAAAATATTAGAAGTATGATTGAATATTTTTAAACCAGATTTTAATCACTCAGGTTTAAGATCATCTATGACACAATTGGAAAATTTAGAAAAATAATTGTATTGAGTCCAGAAAGTAACTTTTTCATTTACTGTTTTCTTTATACACAAAAAGGAAATATACACATTTATCATTGACATTTCTTTAATAATCCACAAACAATATAAATTTTATTGGCAATAAATTTGTTTTGTATGAAATGTTAAAATTGCTCTCTATGCATTCTATATACAGGCAATTTAACATTTATCTAGAGTGGAAATAATTGCTGTATTCACCAGCTGTAAACCTATTGGTCCAATCTGCATGCTCTTTCATTCAGAGAATTGTTAATTACTTGAACTTATTTTCTTCCTATAGTGCTTTATGACTTGTTTGCATATTTTTCCCATGAGAAAGTGCTTGGTTTTCTCAAAGGAAACAACTAAGACAAGGGAGTTTGAATAATGTTCAGAAGACATATATAGATAAATGTCTGGGTATGTGCACATATGTGAGAGCAGTTGGCTTTGGAAACATTAGTCAGAAAGTTCCAAAATATTTTTCTCTTAGAGTGTTTATTCATCAACTTTTTTATATCATAAAAAGAAAAATAATTTATTACATTTCTTGATAATTACTTTGCTGGATTACAATTATAAAGAAACACACAGCAATAAAGATTATGTACATTTAAAATGTGTCACAACAAGCAGATTTGAAAATTTTAGCTATACAGCTTTGATGCAGTTTTTCTCATCATTTGATAAAAAAATAAAAGGCAATAAAATAACAAGTCAAAATAAATCGCTTTGTACCAAAAAGCAACACATAATCTTCTATTTTCTATTTCTTTGTGCCATAATTAGTTTGAATTTAAAAAGAGTTTAATCAGTTATTATGAGCTTCAGATATTGCAACAATGAGTGAATTGAAAAAAAAATCTCTGTTTCAAGAAAACTCACCTAAGTTAATTACTTTCCAAATTGTTTATTGGTTTTGAAGTGACCAGCACTCAATTTCCATTACTTTCCAAATCTTGGGCATTTCTCAGATGTGCTTTTTTCCATGTTTTCTTTTGTTTAGCTAACAGGCATTGTTTACCTCCCATTTAATGGAGGTACTGTGCTTTACAATACTGTTAATTATAGCTTAATGTATATGTTGTTATAAAACTTCACCCACAACTAGGATTAGTTATAAAACTTCACCCACAACTTCACACACAACAGTTATAAAACTTCACCACAACTCCACACAAGATGTGCATATTCATAAGTGTAAATAAAACAAACAATAAAACAGACTTTACAAGTTACAAACCAGTATATCCATGATGTTTTTTATTTCTTTCTTTGATTTTTTTCTTTATCACATGAAAATATTTAAGTTTAGAGACACTGAGACAGCACATCAGGTAGGCACTTGCTTTGCATATTATCTAGGGTTCAATACCTGGTACCATATATGGTCCCCTAAGTCCTTCCAGAAGTGATGCCTGAGTAGAGTCAGAAGTAAGGTCCTCTGAAAAGCCTAAAATCTCATTTGATGCCTTCAAATTAATATTCCTCTTATAGTTTTCTAAATTTTATATTTTATATATCACAAAATTTAAATAGATCCATTCTGAGAGTGTCGGGCGCTCCGGGGGTCCCCGACAGTGCCAGGAAGCGAGTTCCCTTCTACCTCCGAGCCGGCGAGGAATGGATGAAAACTCAGGAATCCGATGCAGTTTTAAAAGGCTTTACTTATCACAGGTTCAGGCACACAAATCAGCAAAAAAAAAAACCCGATGCTTAGGATTCCAGGCTAGAACCCCAGCCACGTGTAGGCCAAGATGGCGACCACCACGTGTGAAGGCTTTGTGAAAGGAGAAGAAGACTTCCAAGCAGGGTGACCCGCCCACAGCGAGCAACAGCCCCCAAAGAAGAAGAGAGAGTGAAAACCGGCTAGTTTATACCCCTGCAACTCAGACCTTCCTCCCACTGTTATGGAAAGCAGGGAATGTTAAATGTCCTTAGGTAATCCCTCCCTGCACCTCACCTAGGCCCTTTAGTATGCTAATGTTTTGAGCCAAATGCAGCGGCCCTTAAAGGAGTCCTGCAACATGAGAGTAATTGTAATAGCATAGTCTTTGATATCTCCTTGAAGTAATTAAAAATATCGCATTTTTTAAAAGGTATTGTTGGAGTACACACCTGATGAGCTCCAAGCTCATAGGACCTTGCATCTGCTAGAACCAGTTGCCTCTTGCCTTAAACTCCCCCTCCTTACAATTCAAACTGATAGATTGGGGGTAAGATTGGAAGAGACATTTGATTTTATAACTTTATATGGCAGAATATTCATATCCTAGTTCTTGCTATCTTTAGCACAATTCTCTTTTAACCCCACACATCCCCACAGTTGAACCATGTGTAGTTTATCCAAGAAATCACTTGGTGGCTTTAGGATCCACCACTGTAAATAATCTGATGGGTCAAAGAGACGTGCCAGTATGCCCCTGGGCATATGAACACAACTAAGTAATTCTTTAGCAAAGCAAAAATACTATTCTGACAGATTCTGGACCTTAGTGGAGCTTTAGAAATACACTGGTAATGGCAAGTTTATTTTTTTTTTCAATCCTGCCCAGGTATGCTGAACCAGAGACTCACAGACATGGGGCAGAGCTGCTACTTGCTCTCCATGTGCCCAGCCACTAATGAGGCGCCCGGGAGGCATGGCGGGTTAAAGCCCTGGCCTGCCACCCCAGCAGAGCCTCACAACAAGCAAGACGAACCCCCTACTCCATGGGGGCCAACATTTTCCACATCCGGACTCCCTCTCATCACAACTCCACCCAGCAGACCAGTCTATCACAGCCCGGATCATTGACAACCACCCTGCAGCAGTTTTTTTTTCAATCCTGCCCAGGTATGCTGAACTAGAGACTCACAGACATGGGGCAGAGCTGCTACTTGCTCTCCCTGTGCCCAGCTGCTCATGAGGCGCCCGGGAGGCATGGCGGGTTCTAGCCCTGGCCCGCCACCCCAGCAGAGCCTCACAACAAGCCAGACGATGCCCCCTACTCCATGGGGGCCACCATTTTCCACATCTGGACTTCCCTCTCGTCCACAACTCCACCCAGCACACCAGACTATCACAGTCCAGTTTGCATGGCCGCTAGCGGTTCATCAATAAATGCTTTATTTAGAGGTGACTACAAGAGTAGTCACCCGCATAGCAAGCCTGGCAAGCTGCTCGTGTCGTATTTGATATGCCAGATACCAGTAACATTTATATTAGGTCATTCCCATGACCTAATATAATGGTTTAGGGCTCTTTATGTTCCTGGAGCAAGCAGATGCCTTTGGGTTCTACTAGCATGAGACAGGACATATGGAGATATTACTGGTGCCCGCTCTAGCAAATAGATGATCAACAGGAAGATAGTGATAGTGATGGCAAGATACATATTCATGGTAAGAATTCATATACTGAATCACATTTCATCTTAGGTGCCCTCTCCCCATCTCTATAAGTGTCTTTGTAGGAAAGTTTGTAGAGGGAGATCCTAGATCTGGCATAATAGCATTTGTAAAGCTTGGGCCAGGAGCTCACCTAGAGATTTACATTTGTATACTATCTTCTTGGGCCCATTCAGAAAGGCAGGCCCTGAGCTCTTGAAGATATATGGCTTTTGTCCCTAAAAAGTGCAGCCCATGATAGTCTTGCCAGAAAGCCCATGGCAGGTTGAGAGAATGAAAAAGGCAAAAAGTGTGCTTACTTCAGCAGCACATATACTAAAAAAAAAAAAAAAAAGAGGGAGAAGGGGTCATCGTCTTTCAGTCTGACCTCCGACTGATGCACATGGTTCCAGGTCCAGTGGCCATCTTGGGTTAGGATCCTGACCCAAACACATGATGTGGGTCTGGCTAGGAATTGAAAGCTTGGGATTTTCCTGGCCTTGGGTTGTACTGCCAGAACTTGAATAAGTAAAAGCTTTAGGGAACTTTGATGGTTTCCTGAATCCCAACTGTCTGCTAGCAGCCATGCCCTTGGGGAAGAAAGGGAGTCCTGCCCCGATTCTGCCTGGGAATGCAGTGCTCTATCCAGCCCAGCATTTCCTGACAGTTATGATTCTTAGGAATTAGAGGAAATCTCTACAAATAATAGAATGAAAGGAAGAAATAGAAAAAAACACTCATTGACTGCTATGTAATAGAGTTTGTTCCAGAAAATGATTGATTTCATTATATGTAGGAGAATATAAAATTCTACATTATAATTGAGAATTTACAGGATATTAATAGGAAGAAAAGGGAAAACTAATTTGTGTGTTTATTGGAATAGTTTTCATTACATAACAAACATGCTATATTAAATATTGGATTTGAGTACAGAAAATTTATATTTCTGTACATGAATTTGAACCTGTCTTAGATATATGTTGGGTTGAATTAAATTACTAGGATATTTTTTAAATGGAAGCATAAATTATAAAAAAAAAATAATCTGAACTTTATTATCAATCAATGCTAACTGGATCAGCTCTTCTATTTTTTATTAGTCAATAAAAAGGAATAAATTTATGAGTAAATCACATGTGTGTTATTTCTATTGCTCTACATTTTACCTATTGTGTCCTTTTTCTTCAATGTAGAGTAAGTATTGAATTCATTCTGATGTCCTTGCAGTATAATCTTTGCAGTTATTAATTAGACATATCAGTGTGACCAGATTTGCAAACTAGTGCTGGCACAATTGTGAGACCACAATACCCAAGTTATTTTAGTCTTAAGAAAATATTAATCTTTTGCTATAGCCAGCTTAGAAATTTCTTGTAGCCTCCTTTTTTTTGTCTTTATTGGGTCACACCTGATAACATTCAGAGGTTACTCCTGGCCCTGCATTCAGGAATTACTCCTAGCAGTACTAGGGGGACCATATGGGATGCTGGGGATCAAACCTGGGTAGGCGCATGCAAGGCAAACTGCCCTACCAGCTGGACTTTAACTCCGGGCCCAAAGATTGCTATTTTTTTTGATAAACAGTATTGATTGCTTATTTTTTTTCTATTGAAAGAACTAATTGCTTACCTTCTGGGAATATCACAAAATTTTTGAAAATATTTGTGTCTTTACCTGAAAATAACCACATGGAAAATTTAAACTGCGAAACTTCCATTGAAACTGACGTAATCAAATATCAGTACCTTTGTTCATATTGAGTGGAGTTCATACTGTTTAAAAGGCCCGTGTATTTGATAGATAAAAGCATATGTAATATCAACATAAAGGCACTTGAGTTAGATTAAATCATATTTTGAAACAGTGATTACATTAAGTTCATATTTTGTTAAATAATAAAATGTTATTTTTAACTTGATTATATCTGCATAAAAATAAGTTAGTCACTACAATGATTCACATAAAGGTACAAAAAAGCTATAAAGTATGAAGTCATTGGTAATTTTGAAGCTATATCAGAAAATAGAAATTAAAATTAAGTGCATTTAAGTAGAAATGAGTAAAATACAGAAGGAACTTGAATGAAGCTGAACTAGGTCACCTCTCAGATATTGTTACTGAGAAGAGATTTATTGTAAGTTTTAAAAAATAAATATTACTGGAAGATTTATATGGTTGAAAAAATCAAGTATAATTTGTGCAATTATTTAAAATATGACACATTTGCATATATTTATATAATTTCTTTGTTGTCAAAATTATTTACATTATACCAACTTTCAAATATAAAAAATTGTTATTTATGATATATGCCAGATAATTTTCATTTAATTTGAAATTAAATTAAATATCACTATCACTATCACTATCTTCCCGTTCATCATCAATTTGCTAGAGTGGGCACCAGTAATATCTCCATATGTCCTATCTCATGCTAGTAGAACCCAAAGGCATTTGCTTGCTCCAGGAACAAAAAGAGCCTCAAACCATTATATTAGGTCATGGGAATGACCTAATATAAATGTTACTGGTATTTGGCATATCAAATACAACACGAGCAGCTTGCCAGGCTTGCCGTGCAGGTGGCATACTCTTGTAGTTACCTCTAAATAAAACATATATTGATGAACTGCATGGCCGCCGAGCCAGGCTGTGATAGTCTGGTGTGCTGGGTGGAGTTGAGACGAGAGGGAAGTCCAGATGTGGAACATGGCGGCTCCCATGGAGTGGGGGTCGTCTGGCTTGTTGTGAGGCTCTGCTGGGGTGGCAGGCCAGGGCTAGAACCCGCCATGTCTCCCAAATGCCTCAGAAGCTGCTGGGCACAGGGAGAGCAAGTAGCAGCTCTGCCCCATGTCTGAGAGTCTCTGGTTCAGCATACCTGGGCCAGATTGAAAAAAACTGCTGCAGGTGGGTGTCGATGATCCAGGCTGTGATAGTCTGGTCTGCTGGGTGGAGTTGTGACTAGCGGGAAGTCCGGATGTGGAAAATGGTGGACCCCATGGAGTGGGGGGTAGTTGTCTGGCTTGTTGTGAGGCTCTGCTGGGGTGGCAGGCCCGTACAAAAGAGCCTGAGTCTCCCACCAAAGAGAGAGGATCTCACCCAGAGGAGTCCTACCCAAAAGAAGGAGCAAAAAGCCCAAAGCGCAAAAAGCCGAGGAGCCAAAATCCAAGGAGCTCAAAAGCTTTGCTTAAATATAAGCAAAGCATTTAGACTAAATGCATAAACGATGTACTGGGAGGCTAAGGAGAGAGCAGGATGAAAGAAACAGACTGTAAACTTTAGTAAAATCCAAGGCAAAGACAATGAAGTTATATCCCTCAATCCTAATGAAACAATGTGAAAAATTACA